>PVJS01015774.1:0-38430 GCA_004027185.1 Glis glis | reverse complement strand
AGAGACCATAGATAATGAAGAAAAGAAAGAAGATAGTGCTGTAGTTTTGCAACTTCTATTAAAGCGCATGCACACACACACACACACACACACACACACACACACCAGTAACTCCTAGCAATAACTTTAAAGTTCCATCCAAATCCACATGATTCTTCCTGGCTTTTCCACTTTCTGCATTTGCATTCTTATCTTCCTTCTTGTGCACTGAACATCTTGGCTTCCAATTACATTTACCAATCTATTTACTCAGTAATAGAATACAAAAATCAGCTTTGGAATTGCTAAACTCAAACTACTGTACATGAAAAAAGGCCTCCGAAGAGATCAAGGATTGTTCTCAGTTTTATTTCCTCTAGATTAAAATTATATATTCATAGCACTGTGTTCTATCATCACTCACACTAGTTCTAATATTTTTATATCAGGATGAATATTGTACTCATTTCAAATAAAGTTGGATTTGTTTCTTTTGCATTTATTTTGAGGTCTTCCTCACCATTTTTGTTAATTTTATCTTTGAATATATAGAACATTATTATGCTTCCAAAGATTCAAACTACAAAATTGTATACTCAAAGAAGTGTCATCCCTCCACCCTGCTCCTCTTCTAGCTGACCAATTATGTTTAATTAAATCCTTCCCATATTTCTTTATACTAAAAAGTCATAATCATGTGTATTTTATCATTTCCCTTTCCTTCTTATATAACAGATAACATGCTATAAGGTCTTTCCAACTATTTCTTTACAAAGACTCAATATAACAATAATTCAGAGGCTACCCTCTGCCTTTTTCTTCCTCTGGGTTTATGACACTTTCATACTGTGGCTATGCAGAAAAACAAGGAGCTTCCAAAGCCTTTCTCTACGCCCCAAGGCTCAGCATAGAATTGCATCCCCAAAAGATTGATGGATGGATGTTTTATCGAATGGAAGAAGAGGAGAACACTAAGTTTAACAGAGTGCACACTAGTCAGTTCCACAGTATTTTTTGTGGCTACTTATAACCTTAAGACTAAACTTTGTGCTCCTCAATCTTACATGTAATACCCAGCTCCCTTTTCTTAACTTGCTCACACAGACCTTGCAAATGCCACTCTGAAATACTGGATCCTCATTCTAACAAATACTTTTTAGAACTATGAATTCTATTTCACTTGTCCAGCATTCTTTTTTGGTCTTTTATGCTTGGTCAACTTTTGACCATCTAGTTAAAGGTTAGCGATTTATCTAAATTAGTTGTTAGCTCTCATTAACCTACTCTGGAAAGCTTATTTATACAGAAGCACTTGGTATGTATCTCAAATAACAGCACTTTTTGCTCTGCACCAACACATTAGTTTACTGTTAGTCTCATAGTCTCTCCTATGAGATTCTGAGTTCTCTAAGGGGTAGGATCTTTTTTCTTTTTTTAAATCTCCAATAATTATTACAATAATAGTTCAAATATACATTTGAATAATTCACTAAATTGATGAGATCCTGCCCCACTCTGAATCTTAATTCACTTTCTATGCCTGTTGAAGGGATCCTGACAAGTTTCAAATGCTCAGTGTGATTTTTGTTCCCCTTGATCAAATCTTCCACTGACAGGAAGGGGGCGCCATTTAACAGCTTGTGGAGAAAAAGTTTTTGTAACTCCTTTTATAGAAAGGGATGGTATTATTCCGGTTGAAATTGAAATCCATCTCATACTTCTCTCTGAGATGTCAATTTACTTAACACTTGACATTTGAATTGAGAGCAAAGCTAAGGATGCCTTATCTAGGCTCCTTTGAAAATTTGTGTATAGCACTAATTATTCTCCTTATCAATTCCAGGTGGGTTTGTGAAAGGTAAGAATGTTGATAAGGAAGAAGAAGAATGGTTGATAACTCCTCATGGTATTGGAATTTATCAATGCATGTCGTATAGATGAATACAGATGTGCATCTATTACAGTGCACATCTGGAATTGGGGGAAGGGTTTCTTTGGGTGAAAACTGACATGAACATATAATGCCCATTTCTATCAGGATAAGCAGCAACGGCAATCAAAATGATTTGTCTGTTGTGTTACCAACAGTCGACGCTTTGTATTAAGGATGAGCCCCCATCTCAGGGGACTTACTGCCTGAAACAATTCAGAGCTCAGAGTATGTGGCAGTCCCTCCAGACTTCACAGAGCTCTGAGGTCTGAGTGAGCAGGAGGCTTCAAAGGGGAGAGAGTCTCAGTGAAAAGCTCCCAAAACTGCCTGTCCCTACTTTCTAGGTTCCCCTCCTGATCTGAGTTGCTTTGACTGATTGGGCCCAGCCCCACGAGGCCTAAACAGGACTTGTTTTTGTAAGAGGCAACCTCAAGCCACTTTCTGGTGCAGTTACATAAATAAGACCAAGGCTGGCTTGGAAGGGGTGTAAATCTCTGACCAAAATGAGAGAAGAGGGAGCCATTCGCTTTCAACCACCATTAACATGCTGACTGAATTTCCAAACAAACTTTTCTCTTGTAAGACTGATCGCTAGTGATGGTTATAAAAGTGAGCGTGAGAAGGTGGCAGAAGAAATGACTACGCCCTTTCAGATTTTCCGGGCTCTGCCTTCAGCAGGCATCTTCCTGGGAGACAGGAGGAGGCAGCTCTGGGTCTCCTCTGGTATGTCACTGGGGACCTTTGTCTTGCAGATAGAAAGGGGGATCCCCTTCACTCTGCTTCTCCTGTAGCTCCCCTTATCTGCTGGGGACAGTACACCAAGGTGAACAGGACAGACAGACGCCTGAGAGGACAGATTTTAAGCTAGCCATTTCCTGCTGCATCCGTGGTATAAAACCAGCCTGCTTTCCTCCTTGTGTCGCACAGAAAAGCTTTGGAAAGCCAAAGGCAAATGCCTCATCTCTCAGTGAAACGCTTTGCAAGTGTTGCCACAGGGGCTGGCACGACATTCCCGCCGGCACACTTTGAGAACAGAGTGCCAGTTTAAAAATGTTGCTTGCAGACTGTAGTTGTCAGACTTCCTAGAAAAATGACAAAAGTAGCATTTCTTTGAGGTG
This sequence comes from Glis glis, assembly GCA_004027185.1. Taxonomy (NCBI): domain Eukaryota; kingdom Metazoa; phylum Chordata; class Mammalia; order Rodentia; family Gliridae; genus Glis; species Glis glis. The sequence continues at coordinate 35,403 of PVJS01015774.1, read as the reverse complement.
ATGTCTTCATCTAGATTTTTTAAATTTATTTTCCCCTGATTTAGCATTTTATTTTTTCCTAAGAACACATCTTATGCTGCCAATACCCACAATGCAAAATTGCAAAAACGCATTTTGTGTTTGATTCGATTTTCTTCCTCACAAAACTTTTCTGTATTAGGTAAGATCTTTGCAGCAGTAGCAGAGATGATCAATTACTGCTCAACTCTCATTTGTTAGAATCTATACATCTTAAAGTCATTTTGGGCACTTTCAAGGAATTTGATTCACTTTATTTTGGGATGAGTTGTATTTTTTTCTCCTCTCTCTAAAATGAATTTTCTTTTCTTATTTTTATCCTCCCTATTTGTAAGTCACATTAGCAAGCAAAGAAAGTTGTGATGAACAGTCAAAAACAAAACTCCTGTGATAATTGAAATAGAAGCAGCCAAATATGATATCTTCATAAATATTTGTAAATATGAGATTGAGATGCATCTTCCTTCTCAGACCCTCAAATACTGGTTATCTCAGGGCACTAACAAGAATTATGACTCAATGAACTGCATGCTGACATATAACTAAATAAGTAAATAGCCGGAGTGAAGGCCAACTGCTGTTTAACAGCTTCCCCGGTTACGTATACACTTTCAAACAAGCATGAAATGTAGGTCTCTGGACATCACTTAAAAGAACCACAAATAAACAGAGTGTGATCCTACACTCCTATTCCTCCTGGACAGCTAGGAAGCTTGGCTGGGAGTTGGGGCAGTTTGTGTTGCTCTTCTGTCCCATGCATTGTACACACAAACACTGCTGCTCAGAACGCTCAGGGTCACGCTGCTGCTGACAGACGCAGTGAGCCTGGGAAAGCGAGGAGGCCAAGAGTCTGTGACCTGTGGGCCTCACCTCACCTTTTATTTTGCAAAGAATCACACTCCAGACCCAGGCATTTCAATTGTAACATCTGGGCTGAGTCAGCCTATGGGACCAGGAGCCAGATTTGCCAATTCCCGAGAGTAGCTCTCTTTTTTTCACCTGCAAGATATATGTTCAGCTCAAGCCCTGCAGTTTGGGGTCAAATGGGTGCCAAAACAACAGCACGTTTACACAGAACCCATTCCCTTTGCATTAAGCGCATTAGAATTGGAAGGCTTGCTCAGCTACTTAGTGAGGCACTCTGCAACTTTGTGAGACCCGGTTTCAAAATAAAGTATAAAAAATAGGGCCGGGGGTATAACGCTGAGGTAGAACGCCCCTGGGTTCAATCCCCGGTACCGCAAAAAAAAAAAAAAAAAAAAAAAATGGAAGGCTTGTTGGTGCCTATCTTTTCTGACTCCCTCTTTCTGCACATGAGCAAACCAAGGCAGAGAACGGCAACCAGAATAGAGGTCAATTGTCGTTCTTGGACTACTGCTATACTTTGACATTGAACTGATGGTATCAGTTACTTCTTGCTGCATCGCAAACCAAAACCAATGGCGTCAAACAATGGCTTATCATGGGTCACAATTCTGGGCTCACTCATGCAAGCAAGCTGAGATGGCCAGGTTCTTTCTTGCTACGTTTCTTCTCAGTGTGAGGACCCCAGGAAAGAGATCCAAGAGGCCAGTCATGGTGTGCACACCTTTCTCAAATCTCCACTCATTCTCTTTGTTAATTCTCACTGCCCAAACAGGTCACATAGCCAAACTCCAAGTGAGGTTGGAAGAGAAATACACAAAGATGGGGTATGGAAAACCCTGACCTATCTGGGGTCATTAGTGTAATAGTCTATGGCAGAGCTAATGGCAATATTACCCCACCAGTGATCCATATAATAGAGTTCTGAAATATGTTAAGAGACTTTTCTTGAGAAAAATATTTTTCTAGTCCAGAGTATGGAAGAGTCTCCAAGAAGAGGAGAAAATGGCATTTCCCAAATATATTTGACTAACATCTTGTCTTTGTGAAATAGCCTTAATATCACAGAAAATAGGTATTTTTTAAAATCAAATTTTATTGGTGTTATAATTATACATAATAGATTCATTGTGACATATCCATACTTGCACATAACATAATTTGGTCAATTTTATCACCCAGGACCTTCCCTTTCCCTCTCCTCCTCCCTTGCCCTGGTCCCCTTCCTCTATTCTAATAGTCTCCCTTCTCTCAGAAAACAGTTTTGAGAAGACTGGCTTTGGGCATTAAGAAGACTGACTTCTACCTTTAATGCTCTTTCCACTTTTGATGAACTTGACCTCAATCAAGAAAATTTCAGGACTAAATGCTGTTTGTCAAACTCATCCTTTTTCACAGTGAGCAGGGGTTAAACAACAGTGAAGAGCCTGAAGTTCCTTGACAACATTGCCTGGGCATAGTTCTAAGATAATGAGACCCAAAATGGCTATTCCAAGTCAGACCAAATGTGATTTTCCTGAGAATTACCCAGTTCCAAAGTGCATTGCTCTGGGTTAGAAAACTAGTTTCTGGATGTGCCATACACCTAGAGGAATGCCAATGCCATTCTGCCTGCCTTGTATGGGTTTATGTTTTACCATGCTTCTTCTGAGTTACTGTAGAAGTATCATTTTCCTTAAAATATTCATCTTTTTTATAATAGAACACCACTTAGAAAGTGTGTTGCATGCGTAGTGTAAAAAACTGAAGCCATGCAAATGGATAAACAGTGAAAATTAATCTCCTCGCTGTCTTCAGCTCCCTCCCCAGAGGTGGTCATGAATACCTGCTTCTCATATATCTTTTCCAAGATAGAATGTTTATATAGGAATACACACACACACACACACACACACACACACACACACGCATACATGCACGCATGCACACACACAGCATTATAATACGTGCACTGCTGTGCCTTTTTTTTACTTGTTTCTTTTTTTTAAATAATTTTTATCAGAGATTATTCTATTTAAGTATATATTTAGCTAAAAGGGCACCTAGTCTTTTGCACAGAATTCCCACCTTGACTATCTCATTTGACCTTCATAAATGCCCTGAAGGTCTTTTGGTTTTCAGATTCACATCATTTTATCTTTTACTAGAATCAACTTCTAGGTCATAAATTTCAGTTGACAGTGATTGACCATTTTGTTTGTATCATTTCTTTATATTGTCTGTTACAAACTGCCAAAGTGAACACAAAAATCTTCCCTCTGGCCCAGAATTGGTAAGAAAGTGATAGGAGAGAGAAGGCAGAATGGGTAAAGAGCCAGTAAGAAAACTATTTTTCAAATCTTAATTTCTTCTTTGGTAAAAAAAGAGGAAATCACACTGACTTTATAGACATTCATGATAATAAAATGTAAAATATATATGAACATATTTTGTGATTTCAGGCTATTATTTGGCTATTATTTAACTCAAGTTAAATATTAATAAAATTTGTTATAATCGAGCTGCCATAGCTTCTTCAGTAAAGAACAGATGTCCAAAGCACGTAGCTGATGCTAAGAATGAGTGAAATTATGAAAAATGCAAATTTTAGCCTGTTAACTGATCTTTAAAAATCTCCCGGATGGTATTTCACTATCAAAGTGGGCCTTGCATGATTGACACCTGCCCAGATCTCCAGCTTCATGTCTTACTAGCAACTTCAACTCCTCTCTTTCTTATTCTCTGCTTTTACAGAATTATTTTTTATTTCCTAAATAGTTTTCTGTTGCTCTGATCCTTTGCACAGACAATTATTTCTAGCCAGAATACTTTTCTTCCTTGTCCAATAGTTCTGCCTCCCCCCCATACCCAGCCTACCCAATTCCCCCACTATTGGTCAAGATTAGGTACTGGTCTCTTCTCATGAAAATCCAGAGCATCATGTTTCCCTCCATTTTAATACTGAGCCCAGTTAGCTGATTTTGTAATGTCTTGCCTCTATCCTGAGTACTACTGAGCGTAGTGTCCATGAAACACTTTTTAATTGAAAGGAAAAATGCATTCGTTAATACAACCATGAGGAAATCAGTGTCTTGGACAGTATTTTTGTGTGGCTTGGGAAGGGAGAATGTGATGAAGTTTCCATGAACTCTACTGAAGCATGTTAAAGTGAGACCAATACATTTATGTAATAAAATGCCTATTTTCATTGAATAAAAGAAAACCGAATGATTGCCTTTAAATTCAAGGAAGGGCAGTGATTTTACAAATTTATTTTCCATGATTCACTTTCTAGAGGAGAGGAAGCCCCTGCTGCAAAGTCTGGGGATGAGTCAGTCCTAGGTGCAGTGGGAGGGTGGTGAGCTTAGAGGAGCTGGGAGAGGGCAAGTGGAGGGAGGGGAGCTGTCCAGTTGTGGCCGGCACCAAACCCAGCCTCACACTGTGAAATTGGCCCAGACTAGCCCTTGCTCTGGACTGAGATGTGGTTCTGAGAGGGAATCTAATTTTGGACAGTGATGACCACTCCATTATTAGGTTGTGTGTGACTGAGAGTGTGTGTGTGTGTGTGTGTGTGTGTGTGTATGTGTGTGTGTGTGTGTGTGTATGCACCTGCGAGGGTGTGTGATAAGCATGGGGCAGGTCTGGAATGAACATTCATGATGTAAAATCTACATGACTGGTTTTTCAGAAAGAAAGAAATGGAGATGTGGGAAGAACGAACCATATCTAGTCAATTGGATTCCATTGATCTGTTAGCATAAGTTATCTAATATTAGGAACAGATCCCTGTGTTTAAAAAAGTACTTCTTTTGATTAGAAATCAGCACAGGTCTGCTTTTGTCCTTTTATAACTTATTTTTCTCTTTCTTCTGGATGTGTCTGTGCAGTATATCTTGGAGATTTTCTGGAAGTAAATATTCTGAAAAGTTTTAACATTAAAAAAAATACCAGAAAACCTCTTAATGATATTGGTTGCTAAAATCAAGGTCATTTTTCATATAAGAATTTTAGGTAGTTATCAATCTTTTTAAAGTTTTGTTTTTCTTTTTTTTGTGTGTGTGTATTAGATTAGAATATACTTCTTTGAAGCCAGGCGTGGTGGCGCACGCTTGTAATCCCAGTACTTGGGAGGCGGAGACCGTAGGATCCAGGTTCACGGCCAGTCTCAGCTACTTAGTGAGGCCCTCTGCAACTTCATGAGACCCGGTTTCAAAATAAAGGATAAAAAATAGGGCCGGGGGTGTAGCTCGGAGGTAGAACCCCTGGGTTCAATCCCCGGTACCACAAAAAAAAAAAAAAGAATATGCTGCTTTGCATATATCTGTGAGAAGTTTACAAGAAATTAGAGTCCATATTAGAAATCACGTTAGCCAATAGCAACTCTTAGTCTGTAGTCATTGCTGTAACAAAATACCTTAGAATGGATAATTTAAAAACAGAAATGTATTTCTCACAGTTCTCGAGCGAAGGAAGTCCAAGGTCAAGGCACCAGTAAATTCAGTGTCTGGTGAAGGCTTCCTCTCTCTTTCATAGATGGTGCCTCTTGCTGTATCTGCAATGGGGTGTATGTTGGGGGAGCACTGTGCCTTCACATGATGGAAGGAAGAAAAGGAACCAACAGACCACTCAAGCCCTTTTTATAAGGGCACCAATCCCACTCTTCAAGGCCCCACTAATAACCTCTAAAAGCTCCACTTCTTAGTATTATTGCATTGGGGATTAAGTTTCAACATGAATTTTGGAGGAATACATACATTCAAACCATAGCCGTGATTTTATTTAAAATAATTAAATGCTGATGTTGGAAATAATATTAAATGTCCACTGAGGTTTGCTCCTCTGGTTTCAACCTTCATGTTAAATCACCAGAGTGCAACAGCCCCACAGAAAAGGAGTGATAACCTTTAAAATAATAGGAAGCTGGCTTGAGTAAGACCAAGAGCTGTGCCACACCATTTCCACATGGCCAGAGAGCGCAAGAGGAGCCTGCCATGGGGAAGTGTCCGTGGGAAGCTGGAGGAGGTGACGGGGCTTGGATTTTAAGACTCTGCTTTTAGATTTGAGCAGGTTAAAATGCCCATATACCTGTCATGTCTTCCAAAACAGTTTTGGAAGAACCCATTTCTCGATAGTGATTGAGTCTTATCAAAATGTATAATTACAATGCACCAATAAATGAACATAAAAAGTTAAAAAAAATAGAATAACAAAAAAAGAACCCATTTCCCAAATTGCCTAGCTAAGGGAATTTTGTCTAGCCTGTTTATATATATATATATATATATATATATATATATATGTGTGTGTGTGTGTGTGTGTGTGTGTGTGTAATATATATGTAGTATATATATATATATATATATATATATATATATATATATTATATGTAGATTTTGAAGAATCTAACCCTAACCCTAACCCTTCAAAATCTCACCCTACCACCATTAACCTCACAGCAGAGAGTTTGGGAATTTGGGCTCTGGTACATGGCAAAGGTCAGCTTGGATCTCAACTTTGCCATTTATTAGCTGTAGTAACATGAGCAATGTACTTATCTCTTACCCTCCGCTTCTTCATCTCTAAAATTTGTGTAACAGCCATAACGATTGCTTCCTGTCTGATGGGTGTGAGGATCGAATGGTAAATGTATGTGTGCCTAGCCTTTAAACTGTGCCCAATGTTGGCCATCAAGCTGAGTTCAGGCTTCACTTTCATAATATAATTTGCTTTTATTTATTTTGTTTTCTTTTCTTTTTAAAGTTAAGGTAATATATGCACATGGTTCGAAGAGTCAGTTAGTGCTACAAGATTTATTGTGAAAAGTAGCAGAGCTCTGGCCCCTGCCCGCCTCCCCCACTGCTTCCACTCCCCAGAGGAAATCGCTTGGGATTCGTTAAACTTGTTCTTTTGGTATTTACCTCCCTATCTCTAAATCAGAGCTTCTCAAACAGTAAGCAGCAAATAGATTACAGGTGTGGGGAGATATTGATCCCTTCTGCCCTCCGGGTGGTCAGGTGGAACCTGGGGTGGCATGAGCCCCTGCCTAGTTGTCTCCAATCTCAATCAGACTTTTCCATTTATTCCTGTGTGCCTTATAAATATTTATGTATGTGTGCCATGCCCTGAACAAGGCTGGGAAGGATTGCTAAATATAGTGCTGCTCACAGATGTTTCAGTTTAGGCAGTATCCACTGACTTTACATACATGCCTGCATGCCTACACACACACACACACACACACACACACACACACACACACACACACACACACACACACACACACACCCACACACATGCACACACACACACACACACACACTCACACACGCACACACACACACACATGCACACACATGCACACACACACACGCACACACATGCACACACACACGCACGCACGCATGCACGCACACGCACACACACCACACGCGTGAGTTCTAATTTCTCCCATTCTTCTAATGTAGTTCGCATAATTTTGGTTTTGTGAACATTCAGTGTTTCCTATATTATAATTATGTAGTTCATAAACAGTGTATTAAATTTTAATTCCTTTTCGGAACAATTTTCCTTTTCTCTGGAGTGAATATTTGTTTTGACTGGTCGTTTAGTTTTCTGCATACTGATCATCAATTTAGCCCAAATTCTTCACCAATTGTCAAAATCCTTAGATATTCTGTAAATTTTATAGTTTAGAAGAAATATCATCAAAATGCCTAAAGTCTTCTCCTAGTAGATTTGATTGTCTTCTATGCTTGGTAATATAGCTGTTTGCGAGGACATCCTTCATTCTTTGGGGACCTTTCTTCCTGTTTCCTGTGTTGGGTTCCTTCTTGCTCTAGCTGTGTTCTCCTGTCTTTTGATCTGGGTTTTCTGGAGCCCATCATTCAGAAGCTTCACAAGAAAAGGATAAGAGGGCTGGGTGGAGTGGTGCAAGCCTATAATCCCAGTACATGGAGGCTGAGACAAGAGAATCACAGGTTTGAGGCCAACATGTACGGTAATTTATCAAGACCTTGTTTCAAAATGAAAAAATAAAAAGGGTTGGGGTATATTTCAAGATAAATATAAAAAGGGATAGGGGTATAAAAAGCTCAGTGGTAGAATGTCCCTGGGTTCAATCCCCAGTACCAAAAATAAAAAAAAAGGGTAAAGGAAATGGGAAATAACATTTTCTTAGGAACACAGCATGCCTAAAAATGTCTTTATTTTAGTGTTTAGTTGGGTGTAGAATTTTAGGTAGTAACTCATTTTCTCTCAGAATTTGAAGTCTTTGGCTTATTGTCTTCTAACTCTGTTATTGTGAAGCCCAGAGCTATTTTTGGTCCCTCCTCCTCTGTAGTGACTATTTAGTTCTTCCTCTGTAAGTGCATACAGGCTTCTTTGAAATGTCATGTAGCTGCATCTTGGTACAGGTCTGCTTTCATTCAGTGCGCCAGGGTCCCGGGTGCTTGGCAATTTATACCCTCTGATTCTGAAATTTTTCTTTCTTTTTTTTTAATGTGTAACTGGGGATTGAATTCAGGGACACTATACCACCAAGCTCTAGTGCCAATACTCTCTCTCTCTCTCTCTTTTTTCTTTTGAGACAGGACTTCGCTAAGTTGCCCAGAGCTGGCCTTGAACTTGCGGTCCTGCTGCCTCAATTTCCCAAGTACTTGAGATTACAGGCATGCACCACCACACCCAGCCTGAACATTTTTTGCTATAGTTTTTCACTGGTGACTTACTTTTTTTTTTTTAATCAGTGCATCCCTTCCAAAAGTCCTACTATTTGGATACTAAAAATGCTAGACCAATTTTAAGCTGTCTTAGCATTCTCTCCTGTTTCCCACTACCTTGATGTTTTGTCCTGCCTTTTTGAAAGTTTCCTCAATTTTATCTTGAAACTTTTCTACTGCTGTTTTCATTTCTACTCTCATATATATTTCTATGACCCGTTCAAAGTTATAGCTTGGCGTGGTAGTGCATACATGTAATCCCAGAGGAGGCTGAAACAGGAGAATCACAGGTTTGAGGCTGGCCTCAGCAACTTGTCAGCTTAGCAAAACTCTGTCTAAATAAATAAATAAATAAATAAATAGGGCTAAGGGTGCAGCTTGGAGGTAGGATACCCCTGGATTCAGCATCCAGTACCCCCCCAAAAAATCAGAATATTTGCTTTTGGAAAGTAGATCCATTCCTTATTTTACAAATTTAATAGAATAATAGCATTTTTGTTGATGTTTTATTGAATCCTTTCCTATCTCCACATTGCTTTTCTGTTTTCACTTGTACTCAGGTCTCTGTCTTTCATACTGGCATCTTTTCTTGCTGGTCTGGTGATTTTTTTAGTGATTCTCTGGAGGCTGATGCTGTGGCAGAACGTGTCAGTCAGTCTTCAATGCAATCCCAGTGGGCTGCTTTGTGGAGGAAACCTCAGTGCTGTACCTTCATACCCTCCCACTTGTGCTCGCCAAATTTCATTCCTTTCTCTGCAGAATCCTGGTTTGATTTTCAGAGCTTTCAAGACCCAGATTAGACTGGACTGGGGTGGTAGAGTAGAATTCAGAATTCAGTATATAATTGTGCACAAGTCTCTCTAATTTCAGTAAGATAGTACGATAATTCGAACTTGGAGAGAGAATCTGGGGCTATAAGTATTCTTAAGCAACTTTAAAAAAAAAGTCCATCTTTTTAGCTTAACCTTCACTTCTACTCTAAAAAGTGTCTGATGCTGAATAACTCCAGAGTCTTGTGGTGTTTTTCTGCCCTAAATTTGGTTGCATATTAGCTTTTTCTATTGCAAATTTGGAATTCAGATTGTTCCAATCTCCTAAGTCATTTAGCACAAGTCCAATTACTTTCCCACGTTCAAAGTTTTATTGTTGTTTTCTCTTCTTCTATTATTTTTCTTATGGTTTTATGCCTTAAAAACATTTCTTTCATATCATTTTCTCAGTGTTTCAGAAAGAAGCAAGAATGTCTTCATATCTTTATTTTGCTATCTTCACCTGGAGATTTAACTTAGATGTTTCTCTTCCATTGTTTTTATCATTCCACCCTCTCCTTTTGGAATCTCTTTCCTTTTTCCTTCTTTCCCTTCTCTAAGGTCCAACCCCAGCCATGGCTCCCTCCTTAAGCCTTCCTTAATAACTCCAGCCCACAGCACTGTATTTTCTTTGCCTTTAAAACACAATGATTTCTCTCTGCTTAATGCCTGGATTTTCACGAAGCCATGGCTGCTGCTGCTGCTGCTGGGGCTGCTATTTTTAGTCCTAAAAATGTAAATGAACACTAACATTTACTGAATGCAAAGCAAGATCCGGATTACTATGCACAGATTTTCTCCCTTATTCTTATAACAGCTCCTTCATTTAGGTCTTGTTATTACCTCCATTATACAGATAAAAAAACTGAGAGACTGAAAAGTTAAACTAGCTTTCTCCAAATCACAGAACTCATAACTGGTATAGTCAGATTTTAAAATGTGACACTCTGATTCTAGCTCCTATGTTCTAAGCTATTCTCAACAGCTATATAAAGAAAGTACTACTATGTGTATTTTACAAATGAGGAAATTGTGGTTCAAAAAGTTTACATGATCTTCCCAAAATGCCTTTCTGGCTACTAGGAGAGAGGATGAGAGTTTCCTGACAACTTCAGGACTCTATCCATTGTACTACTAGGATAAATTTTGTGACAACTTCAGAACTCTAGCCATTATACTACTAGGATAAATTAAGCCCTTTTCTAGTTAGCAAAATATTGTTTCAGTTTTTTCACTACATTGGTGAGGAACTGATTAAACATGTGGCATGCACTGCTTGCAAATACAATGTCTAGTGTTGAAGATGCATTCTTAGCATTGAATCACAATCTGAAACATTTAATCCAACTTCCTTATTGGGCAGTTATGGGTGATACTCAAAGAAGCTGAGGAATTCATCCAAGGTTACTTTGCTAATTTCCAAAGAAGTAGTGTCAAAACCCAGTCAAGTGTGCGCTTGCTTGCACTTAATATAATACTTTTCAAATGACTCATGTTGTTAGCACCTTAAAAATAAACATTTTTGACAGTTTTTTTTAGTTCAGCTGTAGATTACTTTACAGGATATATTTTTTCTTACAAATAAACATTTATATGTCAGATATTATTTTCCATAATAAAATAGAGTTGTTTTCCAATGGATGTATCTTGACCCAGAAAGTACAATAAAGATTGCACGATGCAACAAATTGTTTAAAAGTGGGTTTTTCCGTGGTTGCTTTTTGGTTTATTTGTTTGTTTGTTTTTCCTGTTTGAGCATATGTGACTCCGAAAAGAGACTGTCAATGTGGCCCTGAAACCCCAAATACCACAAATCAGAGGTAGGATTCTTCTCTTTTGATTCATAGAAGAAGGGCTACATTCTATGTGCTGTTTGTCTCTTTTAACTCAGTCATGGATTTTATCTCCATTCCAAGGTAAATATTCTTTAAAAGTCCAAATCTCCTAGCTATTCCATTAAAAGGTTCATCTTGTGCATGTATTGCTTGTTTATTTAGCAACCTTATGAGTCTATTTTAGTGTTTGTTTAGTAGTCTTTCTAAATTATTTATGGTGAGAGCCAACTAATCTTTGGTCACAGTGAATTTTGGGCTCTGAGAATTATTACCATGATTGATTTTATTTCCAACTGGGAATTTCTGTCAGGTGATCAAGTTTACACTAATGTTAAGACTTTAAGCGCCCATGTATAGAGAGAAGTCAGCGGTTCTTATTTTCAAAGGAAAGTTTGGAAAACCAGTGTGCCTGAAATAATTGGAAAGAAATTAAAAACTTCCATCTTCATTCTTTTCTATTTAGTTCTTTTGTCTTTAGTTGTTGAGAGAGAGGTAGAATGGTGGGGGGGGGCTTTAGTCAGGCACTCAGAAGAAACTAGAAAAGTAATAAAGACAGAAGCAAAATAAAAAAAGTCACAGCAAATATGTTTTGGAAGAAATGTCAACAACCGAGGGGAAATGCAGTCTTTGGCTCCTCATCCTATCTTAAGTCTTGGAAGTTTTACAATTCAGGGCAAATGACCAGCGCATTCTGAGCTATACCTCTGTAGTTCACAGAAGGGCCTCGGTACTTTTAAGAAAAGGGAGTGTTCAACTTCATCTTTGAGGGCAAAGATTAGAATCATAGAATGTTAGCACTCAAAAGGAATTCATAGATCATCGACTTTCTAGTTCAATCTCTTTGTTTCACAGTTGAGGTCGCTTTGAGGCCAAGAGAAAGGATATAAGTTTTCCGGAGTCCTACAGTAAGTTAATGGCAGGCATTGATTACAATCCACCAAAATCTCGATTCTCAGATGACATTGTCAGCATTAATGTGTTAAAATGCAACTAAAATCCAAGCTACTTAACTTGGCTGACCTCATCTCCTGTCACTCTCCTCCTTATTCCCTCCGCTCCTGCCACACTGGCCTGCTTCTTGATCCTGTGATACACTGAGACATTTTCTGTCCCCAGATATTTGCAGTGGCTGTCCTCTGAGCTTGGAATGAGGCCTTCTGTCCCTGCCTATCTTGCTTCAACTTGAGCGCTTTCTTTAGTCTCAGTCTAAATGCCACCTCCTAAGACAGCCTTTCCTTGGTTAGGCAATGCTAAGCTGATGCTTATAGTCTTTAAATCATATCATCATATTTCATTTCTCAGTATAACACTTACCACGACTTCTTTTTGTTGTTGATACTTCTCTCTCAATAGAGTATAAGTTTTATGAGGATGTTGATCTTGTTTGTTTATGGTGTTCATTGGTGCTTAAGACAGGCCAAGCACACAGTATATTTGTAATAATTGCGTATTAAATACATAAAGACATTAGTAAAACAATTGCAAATATACATGTCAAAAAAAAAAAACCCAAAACTCTCATAAAGCCAAGCATGGTGGTGCACTCTTGTATTTCAAGTACTTGGGTGACTGAGACAGGAGGATTGTAGGTTCGAGACCAGCCTCCACAATTTAGTGAGACTCTCAGCAACCTAGCAAGACTTTGTTTCAAAAATAAATAAATAAATAAAACAGTGCTGGGGTGTGTAAGTCAGACGTAGAATGCCCCTGGGTTCAATCCCTAGTACTGTGCATGCACATGCACATACACACACACACACACACACACACACACACACACACATACACACAAGCTCTGAAACAAAACCTCTCATCAGAGGCAATTTTTCTTACATATTTCAACTTCATCAGTCTCTGTACATTATTCTTAATATTAAACTTTTCTAATTGTGCGTATTAAAATAATATAGAATTCATGTATTTATGTGTGAAAATGCATGCATACATATATATAGACAATCTTTAACTATTAGATCTTAACTAGATAACCAAATCTTGATAGAAAAGGGAATTACTGTATGTGATATGATTTTTTTGTGTGTGGTACTGGGGATTGAACCCAGGGGCATTCTACCTCTGAGCTATTTTATTTTTATTTTGAAACAGGGTCTCTCTAGGTTGATGAGAGTCTCACTAAGTAGCTGAGGCTGTCCTAGAACCTGCGATCCTCCTGTCTCAGCCTCCCAAGTACTGGGATTACAAGTTTGCACCACTATGCCCTGTTTGCAATTATGATTTTTTATTGCATAGAAAATTGTTTTCCTGAGAATTTTCGAATTTTAAAAGAATCCTGATTCTTCCTAAATGTGAGTCTCCTGTGGTGTTACTAAGAAGATTCTATTGACCTCTTGAGGCTTAGAGAGTGGTTTTGTCTATGCTGTTCATCAACAGCTTCACACTTGCAGCAGTTTGGAAAAACAGGAGACTCCAATAAGGACGATACTTACCACCTCCAAAGTTCAGCAGGCTGAGATGCTCATTGTCATTCTGCCTGGAAATACCTTGATGTTAGAGTGATGTTTATATATGGAACCTCACTCCTTTTAACTTGACAGGTTTAGGATAGCCTGGGTGGGAAAAGAAAAACACTGGAAAGAGTGATAAAAGCTCACTTCTCCTGGCCCTGCCTCCCACTGCTGGAATACACTGTGACAACACATACCTCTAATTTGAGAATTGTCAAGGCACTCTGGATTACTAAGGCGCTTTCATGTAGGTCACTCAGTTTCATGTTTCAAATATCTAAGCTTGCTATAACCTAGATACCACATAACTGGTCCTCAGGATGGAGAACCAGACTGCAGAAGGGACTCTGATACATGGAAGTCAAAGGAGAATTCTCTGTCCATTGGGAACTCTTTTCTAAGAGAGAGAGAGGGTGGAGGGAGGGAGGGAGGAAGGGAAGGGGGGGCATCACTTCTCTCTTGGTAGAAAATGAATTAATTTGTTCCTAGAAGGTCACAAAAGGATTGGATTTATATATCTCTATAGAGATTTATAAATCTGTATAAATCTCTTAGCTGTCTCTGGAGCTAAATTTTCTCTGCCACATATTACCAAAATGCTGATTTCTCCCCAGCACCAGAGCTGCAGTCGCTAAATCATGACCCATTGACAAGAAGCCCAGTAGCCTTGTGAAGAGAATGACGCACTCTTCCCACAGTGCCACTGTCACCGGCGGAATGCAAACTGAGTCAGGCAAGAATTTCATATTCATGCACTTGGGCCCGGTGGCATTAGAATCTTAACTCTTCCATAGCTCCATTTCATTTTCTCTCCACCTTTAAGAAATATTACTCTTATGTATCCCATACAGGTGTTCATGATAAATCCGACAAAGTATTGTCATAGTAATTACTTTGTACAATATTATATCTCAAGTAAGCTGAGAGAAGAAAGGATAGCAAGCACATATTTATAAGTTTATTATATTGACCATCTTATCTACCTTTCCTGGTTCTCTTCACTTCCTTCTCTGTGTTTGAATTATCACCTAGGATCATTTCCTTATTCCAGTACAACTTGTTACTGTCAAATAAGTGTCTATATATTATAGCCCAAGCAATGCAATTATACACAAATAGCTTGGTGCAATTGCTTTTTAAATAAGTCAAAAGAAGAAAGGAGAAAAAATACGCGATTACACTGTCTTTCCTAATTTTCTACGAAATTGTCACTACCAGCGATTTGTTTTCCCTAGGTGGGTATACATTTCTTGCCCCTGTCACTTGCTTCCAGTCTCAAGAACTTTTATTATTTTGTGTGTAAAAGTTATACTAGAAACAAATTCTTTCAATTTTTTTTTTTGTTTATATGGGGACATCTTTAGTTTGCCTTCATTTTTTGAAGATAGTTGCATTGGATGTGAGATTCTTAGTTAACATTTTAACTTTTAGCACCTCCTATTGCCCTCTGGCTATCTTGTTTCTGAGGACATGTCAGCTGTTAGTCTTGCTGTGATAAGCCATTTTTCTCTTGCTGTTTTCAAAACAATTTTCTTGTTTTGCTGTCAATTATTTATATTATGATGTGTCTGGTTGGATCTTCAATACAGCCAGTACAGCGGTGGTTCTACCCAGAGAGGATGCTGATCATGAGGAAAAGAGTTTCATAGGTTGGCAAAGGGAAGGCTCTGTACCAAAATCAGAGGTAAGGAGTCCTTTTTTATTGGAGTAACTAGGTCTACAAGTGAACTTGGGGAGAGATGAGTAGAAAGTATCAAGAGATCACAGTTTCCTGGACTCCCCTATCATGATATAGAATTTACCCTTCAGTAGCAAACTGAGAAAGGGCAATGGGGGTCCCAATATTCTTGGTCTGCAGGGCCGGAGGTGGAGTTTCTTAGCTTAGGAATGGAAAATAAGAAACTGTAACATCCTGTCCCTCCTGGAGTAGAATCATAACAGGAGCCTGGAAGCTACGGGGCATAGAACACAAAGCTGTTGGGGGTGCTATAGTGGTATGGATTATGGATCAATGCCACACACTGTCAATATTCTTATCAAAACTTAGTAGATTTTCTTAAGTGAATGTTTCTCCATTTTATGAGTGGTACTAGGATAATTTCTAAAGAATTTAAGTACAAAACGTAAGAATTTTCAACCGGTATTGTTTTTTTCTAGAGAGGTAGGCCCATTGAGCTCTTTATTATGGAAATCCTGAGAGGACTAACTTTTAAAGTTAAACTAAAATGCGAAGAGATTATTTCTGTATAATTCTTTTTTTTTCTGTTCTTAGAACCGAACCGAACCCAGGGGCTGTCTACCACTGAGTACATCCCTAAACCTTATTCAAGGGCTTAATAGCCATATGTGGCTAGTTTCTATCATATTAGATAATGACATTTCTGTAAGTGTAGAAATTTCTGTTGAGCAGTGTTATTCTAGATCTTAGACTCTGACACCAGTTTAAGGAAGGGCTTAAGGAGTTTGGGAAGCAGAGATGGAGAGGTGGGGGAAGAAGCGGTGTAACTGAAAGAATGTTCTCAAAGTAGTTCAGATGAAAGGTAATTGGAATCTCACCTGAAGTACAGTAGCCGCCCTTATCTGTGGGATATAGATATATTTATTTCAAGACCCACAGTGGATGCTTGAAAGCATAGCTAATACTGAACCCTACAGTATATACTCTTTTTATTTTTCTATACATACATACCTATGGTAAAGTTTGAACTATAAATTAGTCACAGAAAGAGATTAACAATAACAACTGATAATAAAATAGAAAAACTCTAACAATATGCCATAATCAAATTGCTTACATCACTATTCTTATGCTTAGGAGACATTGTTAAGTAAAGCAAGGGTTACTTGCACACAAGAACTGTGATACTGAGATAGGCGACCTGGTAACAGAGATGGCTACTAAGTGACTAATAGTGGGTCATTTTTAGAGTGTGGATTTGCTGGACAGTGAGATGATTCACATCTCAGGCAGGATGGAGTGATATGGCATGAGATTTTACCATGCTACTCAGAACGGTGCACTGTTTAAAACGTATGGAATGTCTATTTCTGTAATTTTCCACTTAATTTCCAGACTGTGGTTGACCCTGGGTAACCAAAGTCACGGAAAGTAAAACCATAAATAAAGGGAGCTATTGTAATTGCAATGTGGGGAGAACTGCAGATACACATTTTGGAACTGATAAATGATTATCCAATTAAATGATTACCTGTTAGGATTAAAGTATGGGAGATAAAGAAGTTAAAATGGAAAAGGCTGGTATACTCTGAGTGACTGAGTGAGCAGAGGAACCATTTACAGAGATAAGGAATAAAAAAAGGAAGGGTTAGTTGGCAAAGGAAATGGGTGCTAAGTAGCACTGTTAAGTTTGACTTTCCTATATTAGAGTCAATTAGAGACTTACAGGAGAGGGGGAAGAATATGCTGGAGCTTGAGACAGATAAAAGATCTATATGCAGTATTTCTTCCACAGAGGTAATGATTGAAACCATAAAGAACAGAGAATAGTGTCAAGAAAACACCTAGCTTTTGTTAGGGCTTGGATATGGGACACGCCTCCAGAAAAGCTCATGTGTTGGCAACACAACAATATTCAGAGGTGAAAGAGTTGAATCAGGGCTCTAATTTCATTAATGCATAAATCCAATGATAAATTAATATTTTGAATGGACTTACTGGGTAGTAACTGTAGGCAGGTAGGGTGTGGCTACAGGAGGTAGAAAACTGGAGGCATAGCCTTGAGAGCTACATCTTTTGCGGGTCCCTTCCTCTCACTTCCTCTCTGCTTCCCAGTTGCCATGAGCTGAACAGCTTTTCTCTGCCACACCTTGCTACCATGTTTCTGCCTTGGAGCCGGCCAACCATGTACTGAACCACTGAAAGCGTGAACCAAATAAACCTTTCCTCTTCTAAGTTGTTCTTGCCAGGTATTTTGGTCACAGTGATAAAAAAAAAATTCTAACTAAAACAAAGTTGTTTCTCTATGTTTGGTTCAATTTTGCTCAAGTCTTTACTAAAGAAATCTAGGTCAACATTGCATATTTATCTAAAATATTACATATTTTATTGTCATTTTGGTTTCTAAGGATTGCCATTATATGACCAGCTACCCAAAGCCTAACTTATTTCTTTAAGATCTATGTGTACATTTTGTCAGGCACCATTAAATGATTTGAGAGATTGAATTTTTCTTATATAATACAAAAAAATCAAACTTGATCCAGGAAATGGACCGGAATATGTGGTATTGACATAATAGTAAATATCATTGCCTGTTTATTTCTAATGACTAACTCTTGTGTCTATATCCCCTTTAATGGCTTTATTTCATTCATTTAGCAAGTATTTACTGATTATTTACAAAGTGAACAAATTTAGGAGATACAAAGACTTCTACAGCACAGGTCCACACACACAAGGACATCACATTTCTGCAAGAAGACAGCATGACCACAAATAATCGCAATACAGTGTGTTCAGTGCAGAAAGATATAAATGGAGAAAGACATTATGATCTATGTAAGCTGGGTGTGGTGGTACACGCTTGTAATCCTAGTATTTGGGATGCTGAGACAGGAAGACTGCAGGTTTGTGGCCAGCTTCAGTAAATTAGCAAGGCCCTCTGCAACTTAGTGAGATCTTGTTTCAAAGTAAAAAATAAGCCAGGTGTGGTGGCACACACTTGTAATCCCAATACTCGGGAGACAGGAGGATCACAGGTTCAAAGCCAGCCTCAGCAACTTAGCAAGACCCTCAGCAACCTAGTGAGACCCTGTTTCCAAATAAGATATAAAATCGGGCTGGGGGTGTAGCTTAGAGGTAAAATGCCTCTGGGTTCAATCCCCAGTACCAATAAATAAATAAATAAATAAATAAATAAATAAATCATAAAATATAAAATAAGGCTGCGGGTATAGCTTGGAGGTAGAATGCCCCTGGATTCAATCCCCAGTTCAAAAAAATGTAGTCACTGAAGAAGGAAAGTGTCCTCTCTTGGGGAGTTAGTCAGGAAAATTTCCTCAGAGAAGGTGAGTAGGGTCATTCTAATGAGGTTGGTTTATTCTAGAAGGAATAAAATTAAGGGAAATAATTCTGCATCTTAAAGATAAGAGATGATGTCAGAGTTCTGTTCTAAGACGACTCCTCTCAGTGGTGGGGCAGGTAGATGAGAGGTAATATTAGAGGGAACACCTTTTGATGAAACCACATGTAAACGGGACTAGTAAGAAACTGAGTAGAGATATTATGGGTTAATCAATGCATTTGATAGTCATGGAACTTTCAGGATACATTGGACGGGGCATCTGAGTTAACACCTGGAAATCTGACTTTGGAGCCTACATGAAGAGGTACCAGTCATTGAAGCACAAATTTCTGGTATAAAAAGAAAATGTGGAGGATAAAGATGAGTTCGGTCTGGTGGTATTGAATATGAGTTCCTGCGGATCATCTAAGGGGAAATAGGATATTGGAGCTGAAGTTCACATATCTCCCAAATACTAGCTCTCATTTATACCAAATAAATATTATGCATATCATATGCATATTAATATAATATGATATACAATTAATATAATAAGCATATTATTCATTTGAAGTTTGCATTTTTTCTGTTTATGATTAATAGCATGGTCTTGAGGCCTGGCACAGCTGGTAAAAGGTAGGATGCCACTCTCCAGGCTGCATAGAGTGGGAGTGGATACAGAACCTCATAACACTCTAGGTTTATACAGAACCTCCTAACACCTGAGGTTTATACGTAAACTTGTATCTTAGATATTTTCTATTTTTCACCCTGGCACTTCCTGAGAGATCTCCTCCTGATGCTTTCTTTCCATAAAACATTTTCTCTACTTGCTTTATCTCCTGCCCTCCCTCTGTTCCTCTTCCCTCCCTCTGTATTTTTCCTTTTACTTCTGGATATTTTCACCTACTTGAAAGCAAATTTCTTTCTTGGGTATATTCTTAAATGTCCTTTTATTCCTCCACCCCCATCTGCTGCATGGCAACCTTTAGAAAACCAGCTTTGACGTATATGCACACAGCTCTTAGTGTCCCCCCTGCCTCCCCCTCACCCATATGAAGTATGTTAACATCAAATTGATATTCACTGTGATGTAAGACTCCAATACACCAATAAAAGCACAAAAAGAGAATTATATTGGGAATTTAAACTTGTATCATTGAAATTCCCTATGGAGATGTTGTACTACATTAAACTACATTGGGATATAAGAGTTGACTTGAGATAATGGAGGAGAAACCCCAGTGGAGAGAAGGAGGTGGTCTGGGTGGGTGGGGGGAAATTAATGAAAGAAACACTTCCATTGACATTATGTACATACATGAGAATACCAATGCCAATCTCAATATCATGTATGGGGAAGGGGAGGGAGCCTGTGGGAAGCCCACCAAGTGCTGTGTGCATGTATGTCACTACCACTATGAATTACATTATGATGTGAGACTAGAATGCACTAAGAAATGTATATAAAAATAAAATGTATAAAACAAAAAAAAAGAAAACCAGCTTTGAAAAATCAGCATTTTATAGCTAGATGAAAACTTGGTGAGTATCTTGTATAATCCTCTGATTTTGTTGAATTAAAACCTGAGGTCCAGAAAGGAAAGGACTAGTTCAAAGTCATATCACTACATGCCTTGCATGCACATTTGATTATCTAAATCCCTTCAAGTTTAGTTCCTTGACAGAGATTTCTATCAAAAATCTATCCTGTAGCCCTTTTGAACTTTATCAGGTTTGTTTATTCATTCAATAGAATTGCATTGAGTTTTCCTGATGAGATTTTTTTTGCAGTTTATTGCAAAGATAGAATGCTTTTCAAATTTGGGCAGTATATTTAAAGGTATTGATTTACTGAATTATAGGTGTATTTTTTTAAAAAAATTCTACTCTTCAAATCACTTCTATGTTTTTCCTGATCATCAAATTAATATGTGTTCATTATATAAAATTTGGAAAATATTGAAAATTAGGCAGAAGATGTTAAGTCAACCATGGGCTTATAATTATAATCATACAACTTCTATTATTTTAGTGCATGTTGCCACTTATTTTTTCTCTGCATGTCTATGCGACCATTCTCCAAAGAGAACTTCATTCTTTTTCTAACCTAACACTTAGATTTCCATGATATAGAATCTTATTTTAACAATGTTAATGACTTTTTAATACATCATCATGCTCCTATTAGAGAAATGTTAATTCATCAATGTCTTTATATGGGGATATTTTGTTTATTTTCTAGCTTAATATTACACATTATGTCATAAAAATTTGTTAGATTAAAAGTTATATCAAGTTTTGGTGATCATTGCCTTAAAATAGATGCCCCAAAGTAGAATCCCTGGGTAAAGGGGCAAATTATTTGTGTATGAGAGTGATCCCAATGACCTGGGATTGGCACAGCACGCACACAAGTGGCTTCTCAACAGTCTTGGTGACTATGGTCTGAATATTCTCACTCTTGGGCTCCCCTGTGACCAGTAGGAGACACTTTGAGACAGACTGAGATAAGGCACAATTCATGTCCTCCGAAGGTGATGTTTTTCTTGTTCTCCTAACTTGACCAAATGGGCAATAAACAGACCATATTACCACTGGAGTTATAATTATTAAGTTAAAAAGGCCAATTGTCTATACTTCCAGAGTGTAGAACTTATAAACATATATTTCCATTACACAGTCTCTCTGGATATTTATTTAGATTCATAATATCTTGGTATAGAAAGGTACCCTTAGAAAAACTCATTTATAGAATCTCCCTCCTTGATTCTGTAAATGAGACAAGATTAAGGAGGATGAGAAAAACTGCCCAAGCTCCACATCAGAACCACAAATGAAATGTTAGCCACTGGGCAAAGAAATGGACGGAACCAGAGAATATGATGCTAAGTGAGATCGGCAGGTCACAGAAAGTCAAGGGTCGTAATGGGGAAGCTAGAGAGAAAATAGGAAACAGAAGGGACTTCAGATAAATGAGGAGAGAGACCAGTAGAATAGAGAAAGGGGGTTGTGGAAGAGGTGAGAGGTAAAAAAGGAGGTTTAATGAAGGAAACAGTTCTAACAATGCTATATCCATATATGATGGTATCAGTACCAATCTCACTAATATATAGTGTGGAGGGAAGCATACCACTGTATGCATGTTAGTTTTTCATCACTTTGAACTTCACTGTGATGTATAATTACAGTGCACCAATAAAATATGTTTTTTAAAGTATGAAAAATAAATATAGGCCTCTTGTTCCCAAGTAAAATATTTTTTACCTGGAAGCTAGGTAAGAATGAATAATGATTTCGTTGGAACTGGATTGAACCCTAGTGGTCTTTACTCCATTGCACAACTTAATCTGCTTACAATTTCATTGACTCCTCCAAGCACATTAATTTAAGTGATTATAGACCTTGGTTGAAGATTACTGAGAAAACAAAGATACAAAAGCAAAAGCAAAACCATTCTTCTATACTTCTGTTGTATTTTTGTTCAAGTCTCATGATTTGATCTCCGTAGATGCACAGGACTGTTCACTATTTCCCATTACAAGAATAAAATATGTACGAGTTACTGTGTACTCACTGAAGATGGTGTTGCAGGTGTAGCCAGGGAGCCTTTTAGAGAAGTGTTTTGTTTTTGTTTTTGTTTTTTTTGGTACTAGGGATAAAACTCAGGGATATTCAGCCTCTGAGCTACATCCCCTGCCCTTTTATTTTTTTATGTTGAAACAGGGTCTCACTAAGTTGCCAAAGTGGCCTCCAACCTGTGATCCTCCTGTCTCAGCCTCCTAAGTACTGGGATTATAGGCTTTGCCACCAGACTTGGAGGAAATGATTCTTAAGACAGATCTTCAAAAAGAGGAGTAATTTGCCTCCGAGACAAGGCAGTAGGGACATTCTAAATAAAGGAAGAATTTGTACACAAACACAGAGGACTAAAACTCGGTTGCATTCATCAGATTGTGAAGAGTAAATGTGGCCAAGAGATTAACAGTGAAAGTCAGTAAGACCACTATAAAAATGGCCAAGAAGCTAGGTCGCTGAGGTCTGCAGGCTTGGAAGGGGTCTGAGCCTTATTTGATGGGGGACGATAAGCCAGTATATACTTCTAACCAGAGCAGAAATCTCAATTTCCATGTAGAATTGTAAAATGTAGTTACAGTTGTTTAAGTTAATGTGCCACTGAGCGAGCTGCATGTTTTACATCTTCATCCAATATCAAGTTGACGTGTGCTATGGCTTCATTAATCAAATGGGAGTTTACTGAGGTCATATTCGATGATGTGTCATTCAGCCTTTCTTGCATCTCTGTGAGCAGTCATATTTTTAGAAATGACACCCCATTGTTTCATAGGTGAAGTAGCCACAAGAGCTACTAAAAGTAGTGCTCTAGTGAAATTCTTCTGTAGATGCTCTTACGTCTGACCTTCTGTGCATTATCTTCCAAAGATTAGCGTGTGGTGTTAATTATGGGGTAAGTAAGCAGTTACTTCCTATAGCAAATCAGCCAAAGTCCAGGTTTGCTGTGGAGGTCCCAGGGATCAGAGTTCTGTGTTTCTTCAGGTTTCAATTTACCAGCCTCAAACCACTTAAAAGCAGGAGGAGGAGAGGCTGGGGAGTGATCGGTTTACAAGTGACCTGGGAGTTCACAGCTTTCATCCCTCGAAATCACAGTCCATATAATAGGCCTTGTGCAGATACAATTGGTACAAATTGACTCAGGCGGCTTGCTTTCAGAAATGAAACCCTTCGCTCTTATCAGTGCCTGCATTGTAGGAATCAAACATTTGATGCAGAATGTAGTTGTTCTCAGGTCAAATAGAGGATGTAGGTCCTCAGTAAGAGGGTAGGCTGTTAAGTGGCACCCAACTGTGTTAATTGGTTGATAGGGCTCTAACTAGTTTGGTGACTTGAAACTCATGCCAGGAGAATCATGCCTAACAGGGTTTCTTCTTTCATAGAAAGTAGCGAGGGAGGAGCATGGAACAATTTGCAGCTGGCACATCTTCAAACCAGGTTGCTGCTGTACCTGATATTTTTAAATATGACATTGTGGAGATGCATTCAGAAGTTTTTAATGCTTTCAAGAAAGGTATTATTTCCACTGCAAAGCTTGAAGCTAGCTTGTAGAGACACTCTAGGCTGCAGGAACCCAAGATAGTGCCAAATAATCATTCTCTGCAAAAAGAAAGGGAGAGAGAGAGAGAGAGAATTTAGGTTGAGCAATTTGCAAATTAGTTCTCCTAGCATTTCCAAAGTAGAATAAGCATGAAATCTGAAAAGGACTTCTTTCTATATCAATTTAGATATAGAAAACCTGGCTGATTTATTCAGAATTCAGTAGTTTTGCTTAAAAGTCATGCATCATACATCTGGAGCAAACGCCCTGACCATTTTGTTGATAATACATACAAGAAGTTGATAAAGTTACAAACATTGTGAAGTCACAGCATTATCAAAATATTTTGTATTAGACAAGTGAGAGCTAGATGCAGTAATTTGGTACTTAGGAACACCGTTTCTATTAATGATTATCTCTTATCACTTGATTAATGGCAATTATTACCCAGCTCATCATTCGTTCTATTCCTAGAATGTTCTTTTAAAAATTCTGTTCTACATTTGACACTTGCCAGAGTAATGTCCAGATGTCTCTCTGTCTCTACCATGATCATATCATGCTAGAATGATCTTTCCCATGTTTGTCTATCCAATCTCCCGCTAGGAAGGCTGTTTTCCACTCAAATCAGATTATTCTCTAGTTCTCCTATGAGCCATGAACAGCTTTGGATCTTAGCTCTTACCTCTTTTGTAAATTTCTATTATTTTCCTCCCACTAGAAACCCCATTCATTCTTTAAGTGAATCCTAGCTAAGTTTTCTTATCTTTTAAAAATTCCCTCTTCTTACAAGCTCCTCTCCAACTACCTCCTTGCCCATTATTTCAATAAAACTGCTTCCATAAAATTACCATCAATCTCCTTGTGGTTAAATCCAATGAATGTGATTTAGTGTTTATTTGTCTTGACTTCTCAGCAACACTTGATACAATCAACTAGCGCCCTTTTTTTTCTGAACTGGGGATTGAACCCAGGGGCATTCTACCTTCAAGCTACACCCTCAGTCCTATTTTTTATTCTTTCTTTTTTGAAACAGAGTCTCACTAAATTGCAGAGGGCCTCACTAAGTAGCTGAGGCTGGCTGCAAACCTTTGATCCTCCTGTCTCAGCCTCCCAAGTACTGGGATTACAAGCATGTGCCACCATACCCGTCAAGCGCCCTTCTTAAAAATGTCAAATACATTCTTTCTTTGTCTTCGATGACACGACACTCTCCTATTCTCCTCTGGGTTTCCTCATTCTCCTTTGTGGGAATCTGTTCCTCTGTCCACTCACCAAATAGCTGTATTTCTCAAGTTATCATTTCCACTGGCAAAGGCTTAATTGCTTCCTGTATGTTGATGATTCCTAAATTTATATTTTCAAGCTGTTTTTCTATTCTCTGCTTCAGATTCATATTTTCAACTGTCTAAAGGGGTGAAAATAGTTGAACATCCTACAAGCATTGTGTGTGTGTGTGTGTGTGTGTGTGTGTGTGTGTGTTGGGGATCAAACCCAGGAGTACTCTACCACTGAGCTATATCTACACTCTTTTTTTATTATTTCATGTTGGAGACAAGGTCTTACTAAATTGCCCAGGCTGAACTCAAACTTGATATCTTCTTGCCTCAGCCTCCCGAGTATCTGGGATTACATATGGTGCACCACCATACCCAGCTCTGATGAGGATTTTAAAGTCATTATGTCCCACTGGAAGTTACTTTTCCTCTTCAGGGTGCCCCTTTTCATGGCTGCTGAACTTAGATAATGGCACCATCATAGTCAGCTTTTAGACTCAAAACCACCTGTCATTTTTGATTACTCTTCCTTGTAACCAATCAGATCGAGCATATAAATACCTAAATAAACTAAAAACTTAAAACTGTTCCATGTATGAATAATAAAGGAATGTCCTCTTCTATTGCTTTCAGTGGTCTTGGTCTAGTCTAGGTAACTGCTTTTTATGCTTTTTTTTAAATGGATGTTCCAACCATTATTCTCCCTGCAAGCAAATGGTCTTTGTGAAAGGCAGGCTCATCACATCATTCTCTTTAAAAATGTTTCTCAGCTGACTTTTCATTATCTTCTGGGCAAAGTCCATGCTCCTGGATATATTTCCTAAAGCCCTGTATTGAGCACGTCTCTCCTCCTCTCTCTGGGTACTCTGATCTGGCTGCATTGAGTCACAGTCCATTTTCCTTCCTAATTTGTTAGACTGTTTCCCACTGCTCACCTGCAGGCCTTCACCTCGCTTACAGCGTCTTGCTCAACATCTCTGCTTTCTCCTGAGTAAGGATCAAGGAACCCATTTTCCCAGGTCATGGTACAGGACCCTCCTGTGTGTTCCTACCAAACCCTCTATATTCACAGTCTTGTGCTTCAATTATATTATCTTTTATTTTTCATGTTCTATACATTTTATGTCTCATATTTTCAACCTTTATTCCCCAGAACCTACCATATGCCTCACCTGATAGAAAAGAAACATATAAGAATGATTTTATCCTCTCAATTCCATTGCCCATATTAGAATAAACTCATTAACCTGTCCCTTGATTCTTCCATTATTGCATGGATTTAATCATCATAATAATTTATTATCAACCACTCATTGAGTTTTACTATGTTCCAGGCACTGTAGCAGTCATCAGAAAAAGTCCCAATTATTTTTGTTTAAGTGCAAGAACCATGGCATTCACGTGCTAGAGTATTTGGATCCTATTTGCAAAAGGACTGAATAACCAAAAGGATTCCATAATCTAATTGTGAGAAAATGAAGTATAGATATTGAAATTTCTCAAGAGGGATGAAATCTCAGATATATAGCCTAGGATAGCAGTAATATCTATTTCCCACAAAGTGAGTTTCTAATAAAATATATTTGAATTACTCAAAAATAATCTTGAGTGTTTCATTTTAGGACATGTGTCTCTTGGAGTGATAGTTTCACATTTCCATAGTTTTATGAGCTGGTAAATGTTAATTGAATGTGCTTCCTGTGTCCCATCCTATTCTGGAACTCGTGGAGGTTAAAAGAGACAGAGCTATCTGTGCTCTATTCTCAAGGTGCACCAAGCCTTCTTAGGGAAGGAAAATAGTTTCATGTTTACTAGGGAAGATACAAGTCAGAGACATGCCTGCTCTCTTTAAATCCCTGGGATCAAGTTTCCCAATATATGGGCCAGAGAGAAGCTGTGTTTGAAGGCCAGACTGTGATGAGAAGTCCAAAATGAAAAGTGGAGAAAGAAAGTTTCAGTGGCCATAATAATAATAACAATGGTCACCAAGGCATACACCATTAGCATCTTAGAAGCTGTGTATGCTCCTGTGTTTTGTCCCTACAGCAAATCTGCGATATCAGTGTAATTATTATTTATTGTAATAATAAAATGGACCACGGGATGCAGAGCATTTCTGCTTCCTACTGAAACTTGCTAGGGAAATATCTGTATGCCAGTAAATAATTCCTCCTGATACACTGAATTAATAAAATGATGAGGTGGCCAGCTAAGTGCCTTTTGCTTTGAAACTCTTATATTGATATATGTTTTTAAGCATGTTATACCATATACATGTAGTATACCAAGCACATTGAATGGTACTCAGACTGTGAGAGTGGCTGTGATCATGTGTACACGTGAAAATTAAATTTTTGTTAAACACACAGACACACTCCAAAGAATATTTTTCTGTTATTTGATATCAAGTGCCACTTTAGTGTCATACTTTTCTCTTGAAGTGTATGATGACAGAGATGTTTATTAACACCAGAAGATTGATACTTCCTTAAGAGGCTTTTGTGGCTTCATATGAGTACATACGAGGTAAAATGAATACTATGTGGTTTCCTAACTGCAAATATAGTGAGAAGGTTAGAATGAAATATATTAAAATTCTTTCCAGTCTTAAGAATCCAAGACTTTTCTTTTCTCCATTCAAGCTTCATTAAATGCAGAGGTTAAAAGTATAAATTTCTTAATTCTACTTATGACTCTTCACCTTTAACATCGACAAAGAAGTATATAATATTTTTTAATGCCAAATGTTTGGGCCAAAGCTGCATTTCAGACTAAGACATTCATTGTAAGTTATCACCTATAATTATTAGTTTAGCAAATTTATTTGTTTGACAAAAATCAGTCAATAAATAACAAGCAGGAAAGAAATGTATGCTCAGAAGTACACTATGAAAAAAAGAAAATAAGAATTCAGATAGAAAAAAATCACTTCAAGGAAAATATATCTTGTAGAAATCTGAATTAATTATTGTGATAGTCACAATAGATGGTTAACCTTCACTTTACGAAATAACTAACCATTTTGGGCAGAGTTAAGACAGTGTTAGTAATTTGGTAAATATTTTCAAAAGATTCTTAAGATCTCATGCGTTAGGAGTATACCTCCATATTGATGCATGATTCTATGTTAGAACTCTAAAATTCTGAGAAATTTTTCAACAGGAAAATCTTCATCTGGTTTAATGACACAAAATATTATAAATTGAGGCCGGGCGTGGTGGCACACGCTTGTAATCCCAAGTACTTGGGAGGCGGAGACCGGAGGATCTGGGTTCGCAGCCAGCCTCAGCTCTCTCTCTCTCTCTCTTTCTCTCCCTCTCCCTGTCTCTCTCTCTCTCTCTCTCTCTCTCTCTCTCTCTCTCTCTCTACTTAGTGAGGCCCTCTGCAACTTCGTGAGACCCGGTTTCAAAATAAAGTAAAAAAAAAATAGGGCCAGGGGTGTAGTGTGGAGGTAGAACGCCCCTGGGTTCAATCCCCGGTACCGCAAAAAAAAAAAAAATTATAAATTGACTTTTGCCTATTATTTTTAAAGGTGTACCAATGTTTACCTTTCAAGTACTAATAACCTATCAATCACCTTTGTTATTTTTATGCATATTTTTATTTTCATATAACATGGCCTTAACGTGCTATTTAGCAAATTTATTCTGTATTTTAAATTTCTAATAATCATTACATATTGAAAAATATCTCTGCAGAATCTCTATTAGAGGATCCCGGAGAATCAAAATTACCTGCAAGTAAGCTGGCCTTTTCTAGTACCTTTCCATCCTTCCCTTCTTTTTTTCCTTCTTTCTGTCTCAGTATTTTTGGTAAAGTCCTTTGACCACATTCCTTCTGTCAGACCCTAGTTTATTCCATTTTACTTAACTTATTTTAGTGTTGCTTTTTAAAGTGTGATACATGTGTCTTTCTCTGCTTGGGGATCTATCAGTCCCAAAGGAACGTCCTGACATCCCCACCCCTGCGCAGCCGCAGTGCGATGGTGATTAGGTTGTTATGTGCTACACGAAGGTATCCAGTGTTTTCATTCCCACAGCAGCCTGCAGGCCCCACCTGTCAGCTGGGGAGAGACAATCTCATAAACTTGCCAATACTATGATTTAGCTGAATACATGTTTGTTAATAGATCTTTCATCATATTGTAATCAAAGAGATCTTTCAGGTGATGACCCCCCTAACGAAGGATTTGGGGTGTCTGCTCATCAATGTGATGTTCATTAGCATGTGTTTATGCCCTTGGTTCAGGTGAAAAATGGAGCAAGAGAGATGATAAAGGAAATGAGAGAAAATGATCATTGAAATAAACCAATGGTGTAAACCTCATACCTGTTAGCTTTGAGAAGTAATTTCTTGTGAAAAAAAATAATGTTTTAGTATTTGGGGATGTCTAGTAAGCTGTTAGGATCTACAACAGTTCTTTATCAAGTGTCTTTTTTAAAAGATTTAGGCAGCACCATGATCATTCAAAAAAAATTGATGTGTTTCTCTCAGTTATAGAAGTGTAATTATTAATATGGCATGAACAAAGTTTGGAATTTGCTAGGGCTCACAATCCATACCAGTGTATAATGGAAATTCATAATGTCATTCTTGCATCAATATTTAAGTGTCCAGATTTTAATCTCATGGCTTATGTATAGTTAAATTACAATAAGTTAACCCATTCTTTTGGTTTTCTTTCTTAACACACTGAGGTTAAACATAATGATTATAGTCCTGATATCTTTTAGATAGAAGAATATATACCCACCAATAAAATACACCAAGAACTTTTTTGTGTGTGTGGTACCGGGGATTGAACCCAGGGGCATTCTATCTCCATGCTACACCCTCGGCCCTATTTTTTTTTATACTTTATTTTGAAACTGGGTCTCATGAAGTTGCAGAGGGCCTCACTAGGTAGAGAGAGAGAGAGAGAGAGAGAGAGAGAGAGAGACAGGCAGAGAGAGAGAGAGAGAGAGAGAGAGAAAGAGAGCTGAGGCTGGCCGCGAACCCGGATCCTCCGGTCTCCACCTCCCAAAGTACTGGGATTACAAGCGTGCACCACCATGCCCGGCCACCAAGAACTTTAATGAAGAAAAAAGAAATACACACACACACACACACACACACACACACACACACAAGTATATGCATATATATCCTAAAAGTGTATGCATTACGTATAATTTGCTAACGCTACAAAATAGGTCATATCCTTACCAAAAAAAAAAATCTTTAAAAAGTTAAATTTCTCACTGTCCTCTGTGACCTGTCAAAGCTTCCTTCTGTGGTCCAGCACTCAGCTGCTATTGACTGAGAGCCAGACGAGTCTAGGGAAAGAGACAGGACACTGACCTTGGTTTCCTATGTGTCCTTCCAACTCTAGACTAAGTCCTCTTTCAGCTCCACAATCAACAAATAGCTCTGCAAACCAAATAGGCCACACTGTTGGAAGTCCAAGAGAATGGGGTCAAAGAGAAGCCCCGGAAGGCTGGAGATGAAGTCTTCTCATCTCCTCTGTGGACATTTCCAGCCTTCGCATTCATCCATCAGGATACGCTCTGTGCCAGCCCTTATCACCGCCATCTCCCGGCTGCTCTGGGCTCCACCTGAAGATGACACAGCTGTGTCAGGCGGGATGATCTTTCGTGTTGGCTGTGTCCTCATGGCTCTCTCTATTTCCTTTCCTTTGGATATTTTCAGCACCAGGAAGTTTCACTCACCTGGACCATTGTTTTCCCACATTTGGGTTTTAGACACCACACCGGGCTGTTGTTTCATTTGGATTCAAAAGGATGGACAGGAAGGAAAGCAGACAGCAGAGACCTCATCCGCTTCCTAAGTGATCATTAACACTATTTTCATGACTTTGTCACACTGCAGAAAAATGCACGGTATTCATTTGAAGAAGCATAAACAGCAAGTCTGACGTGTTCTTTGACTGAGAGTCTAAATATTAAAGGTAAAGACTAAATTCGTTTTCTGAGGGGATTATTGACTTCTCTGATGACGCGTTCCCCTAATAAAGCCCAGGTTTAGTTCAAAACACATGTGTCATTTCTTACTGCTACAATCCTACCATGGGTTACTTACGTAAAAACCACTCTTTTTGCCTTTTTTTTTTGTTGTTGTTTTTTGCAGTACTGGGGATTGAACCCAGGGGCATTCTACCTCTAAGCTACACCCCTAGCCCTGTTTTTTAATTCCTTATTTTGAAACAGGGTCTCACTGAGTTGCAGAGGGCCTCACTAAGTAGCTGAGGCAGGCCGTAAACCCGGATCCTCTGGTCTCAGCCTCCCAAGTACTGGGATTATAAGAGTGTGCCACCACACCCGGCCTCTTTTGGCCATTTTTATAATAAATCTGCAGAAATAAGGCTGCCTGATGGATGATTTAACATTACTATGATCCTTAGCATGTGTATGTCTTGGGTTTGTTTTGTTTTAATATACTTTTATTGGTACATTATAATTATACATCATGGGAGGTTCAACGTGATACAAACACACATACACACAACACTTGTGATTCCCTCCAGATTGCACCCCCTCTGCCCGTCCCCCCAGCCTGCACATGCTAGTGAGATTAGTAGTGATACCGAAAGCTCTGGTGCTGGGCAAATCTGGTTATAAATTGGTTTGTCCATGTACTACATGTGTGGCTTTGGGCAAGATAATAAATTTTCCTAAGCTACGGTTTCCTCACAACTAAGTTGGGGATGCATTGCATTAAAGACTGATAAAAAATGCATAAAATGCTTAATACAATGCAAAACACATAATAAGCATTCATTGAAAATAGCTGTTATTCTTATTAGTTTCTCTATTGGTGTTGGGTTTCCTAAACCTTATATTACTTTAGATCACTGCAATATCCCTGTAGGGAAATTTGCATTTTAGGAATTCATAACTATCTTCTTGAAGTACATATCAATAGCTATTATCATGTCATATATTACACTACTTTTTAAGAAAAGGATGATCTCAGAAGCATTACATAAAATGCAACTTTATCTTAGTTAAAGAATTTATCAAAATGTTTTCTAGCGTATTACTTTCAAAAATGTGTTCTGGTTCTGATATCTTTATGAGAATATATATGTCAGTAATTTTTATGAAAATTCCCAAGACCTATGCTTAATTTTGATGACGACTTTGTTGTTAAATGAATGAATAAAAGCATCACTAAACAGATACCAATATTTGCCTCAATGTATTGAACATATAATTTGTATGTTAAAAAAATAACTTGAGGCAGGGAAGTGTTACACCTTCTGAGTGCCTTCACACCTATCACTTTATTTATTTATTTATTTATTTGTGGTACTGGGGATTAGACCCAGGGGCATTCTACCTCTGAGCTATACCCCCAGCCCTATTTTTTATTCTTTATTTTGAAACAGAGTCTCACTAAGTAGTAGAGGGCCTCACTAAGTAGCTGAGGCTGGCTGTAAACCTGCAATCCTCCTGTCTCAGCCTCCCAAGTACTGGGATTACAAGCGTGCGCCACCACGCCCGGCTACACCTATCACTTTAATATTTTGTTTCCAGGTGAGAATAATTAGGAGACCTAATTCCTCTGTACATTCTTATATGGGCTGAGTATTTCTATTCAATGAATTTGTCAACTAAATAAGAGCTGTGATCTAAGAACTAGCAAGTAAGTTTGTAGTATATTTTATATGATTTTATTTTCTGTGCACTATTTTTCTTTGATATCTTAAAAGAAAAGCAAAGACCTTTCTGTCTGGAAAGATACCAGCCAATGCTAAGCATTTGGCCTGAAGAATTCCTTTCATATGCAAACTGCTCAATCCCAAACCACAGATACCTCCTCTCTCTGGCCCATACACCCCACAGGCAATCTTCCTCTACCTCAATCATGCCAGGACTAGGGTCCAGTCAAAAGACCAGCAACTCCTGTAGTGTAAAACCCATTACAGTTTAGGATATGTAGACAGCTAATCCTAAACTGTCTACCCTGCCCTGCCTTTCCTTTACAGAGACTCCCCAGTGAAGTCTGTGGTCCCTGATCTCTCACTCCTGTCTTCTGTTCTGGACCTTGCTTGTGCTTTCCCCTCTAATTTCCAGTGGCAGGTAGTGACTCCCTTTCTGGGACCTGTAAATATAATAAATTTCTTCCTCCCAAGCTCTTTCTCATCTCCTGTGGCTGCATTGACTTTACGATGTCATACAGCCTCAAGTCACGTAGCATGTGTTTATTCCATAACAACCTATTTATTTATTTTTTTCCAAAATAACTAATCAGTGTCTTTTCCCAAAAGCCAAAGTGCATTCTCTATTGTCATGTCACTCAAAAAGGGCAGAAGTTACATTTGTCCTGGTGCTGGTGACCCAAAGCATACTTCAATACCATTCATCCTTGAGTCCAAGATATTGTATTACTCTAAGGTCTTGTCTCAGTTCTCTATCCTCGTTGGTCCCTTATTCTCTGTGCTTACTCTCGATGAGGATTACTGTAGGCTGGCTGGTGACCAATGCCTTCTTTTGAGTTCACCCACCTATTCAACAAGACCAAAATAGAAGAAGAGAAGGACTATGATGTCATGACTTACACAGGTCAGACACAGGGATGGGAATGACAGAAAGGCCGGGTGCATGCTTCTCAAACTGCTGCCAGGCTTATAACCAAGGCATGTGCGTAGTAGGTTCTTATTATACACAGGCTGAATTAATTGACAAGAAGCTTCTCCAAATATTCTGAATCTCACATTCCAGAAATTTTCTAACTAACTCCAGTGTGCTGGAGTTCCAACAGTTTTCACACGTAGTCACCAATGCCCACCCATTGCGGGATGGTCAGTATTGTCAATGCAATTAGTTTCATTTCCAAACAATTCTGACAACTATGAGATTCTTTCTTATAATTAGCTAAAATCAAAATCATCAAACTTGTTGTTTAGAGTTCTTCAACCTAAGCAATCCTGTAGGTGTTTGTGGATACAGATGTGGGCCTACATTCTCTCTTCTCCAACTACATAGAACTAATTCTTCATACATTTTGTGCTGGTCAACAAACTGATTAACTGATTCCAGTCTAGAATCAATCATTTCTCCAAGAATACCTGTTTCCATGTATTGGAAAATGGTAATTATAAATAAAGAGCTTAGTTATGACTGTGATGCCTGGTACCAGGGTATCACCATTGCTTCTAGTATGTGCATATATGCACATGTCCATACATACACATTTACACCTATTTCTATATCTATCCATATATAAAACTGAGCCTCTGCTGATACCTTGGACTACAATACAATATCCTAAGGTTTATTTGCATCCTCCTCCTCCTCCTCCTCCTCCTCCTCCTCCTCCTCCTCTTCTTCTTCTTCTTCTTCTTCTTTTTCTGTGTGTAGTACTCAGGATTGAACCCAGGGGTATTCTATCTCTGAGCTATAGCCCAAGCCCTATTTTATTTTTTAGTATGTAAAATAGAGTCTCACTAAGTTTCTGAGGCTGGCCTTGAACCTGTGATCCTCCTGTCTTAGCCTCCCAAATACCGAGATTACAGTGGTGCACCACAACACCAAGGTCTCTTTTTATTTATAATATCTACAGTGGTGAGAAACCTGGCTTTCATTTTCCATAATATACTTACTTATTTTTAAATTATTGTGTACACATAAGGTTGTTCTAGGATCTATACCTCTGTGAATAACAAAGTATTTTAGCAGACAGTTCTTTTTGCCTTTGGCCTTCCATTTCAAAACCAAAATAGTACTTTCCGATGTGCATGAGCTAGATCTTTTCTTCCTCAAACTCTTCTCTGAAGTTATGTTTTTCATTTGTAATTCAGACAGTTCATTTGCTACTTTTTAAATTCTATTTCTAGTCCACTTTCCTCGCTACCTTTCATTCCTTACCCCCACCATCTTGATTGATTATACATATGTATATATCTATTTGGGGGGGCATAAAGTCAAACACTACTGAGGTTTTAGGGGTCATAACTATATAAAGTTATATACTTAGATAAGCTTCATTCCCTTTGCACCCTTTACTCCCTTCTTATTCCCCTGTTCTTTTCACCATATTTTCACCCATTCTTTAGAGGCTTTATTCTCACTAGTTTCTGGTTTAGCCATCCTGAATTTCCTTTTACACAAATAAGCAAACACGTGTATGCTTTCTTATAAAAGATAGCATATATATTCTTTGCAGTTTCCTTTGTTTTTTCATTTAACAAATATATAGCCAGGCGTGTTGGTGCACACCTGTAATCCCAGTACTTGGGAGGCTAAGACAGGAGTATTGCAGGTCTGAGGACATCCTCAGCAACTTAAGCCCTCAACAAC
>PVJS01015773.1:0-38418 GCA_004027185.1 Glis glis | reverse complement strand
TTAGTGAGGCCCTCCACAACTTCGTGAGACCCGGTTTCAAAATAAAGTATAAAAAAAAATAGGGCCGGGGGTGTAGCGCGGAGGTAGAATGCCCCTGTGTTCAATCCCCGGTACCACAAAAAAAAAAAAAAACTAATATGTTGTTAAATGCTACCTATGACAGCTCTTGTTGTGTCATATGTCACCCAATCTGTACCATTTGCTGAGTCAAAGATTTTTAGAGGTAATTTGTAGCATAGAGTGCACATTCGTTCAGTTTGAGCAGGTAAATGAAAGCTTTTGGTGAAGAGTGATATTTTATCATATACAATGTTTCAATTTCTGATGTGAAATCCTGAAATAATAAATTATGCCATGTATACTATGTGGGAGTCAATACTATATATAAAATGACATCTTTTTTTGTGGTACTTAGGATGGAACCCAGGCTTGTTCTACCTCTGAACTGTACCCACACCCCCATTTTATTTTCTATTTTGGGACACAGTTTCACCAAGTTTCTGAGGGTCTCGCTAAATTTCTGAGGGTGACCTTGAACCTGTGATACTCCTGTCTGTGGTACAGCCTCCCAAGTACTGGGATTACAGTCATGTGCCACCACGCCTGGCTGAGATCATTTTATAGAGGAATCTCTTACCAACTTTCCTTCTCTTCCTTGCCTTGTTATTAGTATAAAGATATTTCCTCATTCTAGAAAGCTTGGAAATTTTTAGAAAATCCCAAATAAAAATTTTAAATTTTTCATCATCTCATCAATTCAACATTATATTTTATTACAGTTAAACAAATAATAACACAAACACCTTAATGAGTAATTGCTTGACAGTGTTGCCAATAAGATGCAATTCTACTTGGCATGTTGTTCTGGAATCTGCAGAACACCAGAAGACAATTCAGAGGAGGCCAGGAAGATGCTACTTCCTCTCCAGGTTTCACATTCTGCATGAAAAGCATATGGGAAAACTCATTTAGGCCGTTAGTGTATCCTTCATGTTGGAAGTGACAACTTTTCAATTTCACAGGCATGTCACAAGCCTAACTAAATGAGTGCTAGCCATACTTTGAGAGATTTGTAGCTTGGATGATTTAGACAAGGGGTAGTGGAGAGTTACCTAATTAGACTCCAGGTGTAATTATGTAAGGCGTTCCAGGCAGCAGTGTGCTGTGTGTTAATTAACTTTCATGCTGAATATGCAGTAGCACCTGAACAAAGAACAATTCATTCAAAAAGAAAAGCTTCCTCACTTTGCTCTAGCTTTAGTTTTTCTCTTACTAGAACTACTTCTCATGCCCTCCCTTTTTTTGTAATTGAGACATGGGGCATAAGGGCAAGCTGTTTTGCAAAATAAGTTCATCATTGTTGCTGTAACTCTCTTCCTGCTTTCTTCCATAATCTTAGCATATTCTTTGGAATGATCTTTTACAAAATTAATTTGTATTTATCTATTAATATATCCGTTACTGATTTGCAGACTCCAAGTGATTTCCAACCCTGATTTTTCTTCCTCTCCAATGAACGCTACAGATCCTTTTCTGTGGCAGAGGGGGGAATGATACGTACTTAGCCACATGACTAGCTAATATCCCATCAGTGATTGTGTGCTGTAGACCTCCTCATTTGACCCCATTCCTGTCTTTAGGTAACAATGATAGGAAACATAACAATGGGAAGAATATTTTTTCTTCTAGTAGATTTGTCCATGGATTAATTTGTGCTGGCCTCTGCTATTGGTTGCTGCCTGAATTTTTAACTAGTGCTATAATGTAAACTTTGTAAATCCATATAAAGCAACTGTTAATACTCGTATGAGAAAATATTTTAGGTAACCAGTGAAGCACTGTGTATGGCTAGTGGTCAATTAATTTTTCAACTTTTATCCCAATTCTCAGGTGAGGAAGTCCTATTTTGTGGTTCCGTACTCTTCTTAAGCCTTTCTCCTTGATATCTCCCTCAGGCTTCATTTTTTGCTAATGTGGTCTAGAATAGGACTACCTTGTCCATATGCAGAGATGAATGGTAGTTCTAGAACTCTCTCTCCAATAGCATGGAATTAACATAGAGTAAGGATTTGCCAGATACATTAAGAACACATCAGATTTAACAACTTTTTTCATCATCTAAGACCTCTTACCAGTTACGAGAAGGAAATGCTTCCATTTTACTGCCCAGTGCTAATAATGTCTTGACCGTTATTGTCCATTACAAGAAAGGAATAATGCAAAGCTTTGTTGTAGAGAAAGCAGTATCTGGAGTCTTTGCAGCTATATGGGAAACGTCTCTAAGAGATGTGGCCCTAGTAAGGGTGAGGGACAGTGGACAATGTGAGTGCTCCCTTTCCACAATTTTCGGTTGAATATCTAATGGAACCCGGTCTCCATTGCATCAGGTCTTCATAGTCAAACCCCGAGCAACTGATATTGACCAAGCACTTGTTCTTTGCAAGATCATGTTCCGTACATCAGGAATCCATAGCAGCATAAGACATAATCCCTGTCCCCAAAGAGTTTACCATCTGTTTGGGAAGATAAGACATAAAAGCATGAGAAGTAACTGCCAAAGGACTTAAAGACCCATTCCAGACAACGCTGAGGAAGATACGTCACATGACAATACGTGATTGTCAGATGCATTGGCAGATTTCTTTTAGAAGAAAAAATGTTCTTGGCCCCTTTCATAGTAGGGGCTCATAGAGACCATTATGATCTCTAAAATATTAAGAAACTGACATTCTGTCAAAACTGCCTTTCAATTTAGAAATCGCAATGCAAAAGAAATCTGGTAATGTAACTGGTAGCTGGTAAAGGAACTGGCAAAATAATTATTTTAGATTATCACTGAAATGAAAATGGAAAATTTTTAAATTCTCTTAAAACCAGTGGATCTCTGAGAAAATGCCAGTGGAACCCACAACCCCAGGACAGATAGGCATTTTATTAGTGAGTTCCAAGTATAGAGGGGTCAGGCTACATAGCTAGAATCCTGGGGGAAAGATGGATTTTGAATTAGGTAAGAC
This sequence comes from Glis glis, assembly GCA_004027185.1. Lineage (NCBI taxonomy): Eukaryota > Metazoa > Chordata > Mammalia > Rodentia > Gliridae > Glis > Glis glis. Next base: position 35,404 of record PVJS01015773.1, on the reverse strand, counting down.
ATAGACAGCCAGATGGCAAGAGATCATCCCTGTTTGATATAATACAGTATGAGGATAGGAATAAGGTAGCATTAACTGGGTTCAGTGTGTTAAGCTTCCTGGTTGAAACAAAGATCAGGAAACAGACCAATGTATGGGAGGCACCAAATGATGGCTGAGTTCTAAGGGCCTGCAGACATTTCCAAGGCTCTGAGTGATGTGATGATGGCAACAATGTAGGACTATTTGTAAGGTGGCAACATGTACAATGGATTTGGGTTGATCTTGCTTGAGGAAAAGGGGTGTATTTGGAGAAAAGCAGCATTCCTGAAAGGAGGTGATGTGGAAGTATGACCTTCAAGGACTTCTAAGGTGAGACAACTTTTTAATCGATGGGTTATAGGGATGAAGAAGAGGAACGAATCAAGGATGATTCTCTGATTTCAAATTTGCAAATAAGTGGACATTTGGGGAAGGAACTGTGTACTCCAATACCAGTTTTGAACATCAGATGAAATTTTAAGAATATAGCCATGTAAAGTAGCTATTGGGAAAACCTAAAATGCAAGGAACCATGACATTCTCCTGATTGTGAAAATTATGAGATGATTTCCCCAAAGGATGACGAACATCTTTGTGTGAACTCAGAAACCTGAGACATATTGATGTCCAGATTACAAATCCAGTAATTAAAAGAAAAAAATTTCCAATTATTTGAATAACTTTTGGTATGGTCAGTCCCTGACTTCGGATGGCTTGACTTACAGTTTTTCAGCTTTATGATGATGTGAAAGTGATGCGTATTCAGTAGAAACTGTACTGTAACTTTTGGGTTTTGATCCCTGTGTAGACCGGTTACCATCCTCTCTCAGAAGCTGGGCAGTGGCAGCGAGCCACAGCTGCCCTCAGTCTTGAGGGGGAACCCACTGATGCTCCACAGCAGACTGTGTTGCTCAGCTAGAATGTTCACTAGGTTCCGTGTGTTCAGTGCATTTTCAACATACGATACCATCAGTGTGAAGATGGGTTTTCCAGGAGGGAGCCCCATTGTTAGGCCAAGGAGCATGCACATTTTGTCTCGAGTTAGTGATAGTCTTGACTATCTCCTTGGAGGGCGTGTAGTTAAGGGCTTGCTCTTTCCTCCATCAGTCAGGGGCCAGATTCCCTCTTCATTCAACTCAGGCTAAAAGCTTTTTATACTATCTTGTTCTTCAGAAAATGACAAAGTGCCAAGGGTCTGTCAATTCTGAACTTCTTTTTAAACCTGCTTAAAGAGATACCCTGTCTCTTAAAAATGTGTGACTTCAGTAATGTGACTAAGCGTATGTAATACTTGCAGAATTTGGCCACTTTATATCTAATGGAGAAGTGAAGTTGAGACTGTGGTCTGGGAGGTCTCTGAGGTGTTACTAGGAAGTTTGGAAAGTGAGGAGAAAGGGTGCAGAAAAGCCCTGGACCTTTGGCCACTCCCTTTGCCCAGACCTAAGCATCTAAATCTGGACCAAAAAGAGTTGACCTGAGTGCACAGAGTTGTTCAGTAAAAAGGGGGCCTGGAAAAGCTGCACTCTTCCCATTCCAGAGAGTAGGAGAAATTCCAAGTTGGCCAGGAACGACTGAGTCTAGCAAGCCCCAAACTATGTGACTGTTTTATAGTTAACTCTCCTTCAAAGTCCTTTTTACTGCAGCTCACCAGTGTCTAACTGATGGGAGGTTCAGTATGGTATTGTCCACACTTTACCAAAGGACCACCTCTGTGTGGTGCAGGTGAGGGCCCACTGCCACCTGGTGAGGATGTGGCAGTGCTGGCCAAATTTAAAAACCACTGAAAATAAGAACGAAAGCTACTTGTTTCTCCTATTACTGAGTGGAGTATGTGAAATACTGCATTCACCTTTTTTAATAGACTTCGAACGTTGCCTTTCCTCTCTGAGAAGGCAGATGTTTATGTCACCAGAAAATAAAACTGCTCTCAACAGCACTTTCCTAATAAAAGGCCTAGTTGCTTTCCCATCTTAAAAGCAGAGTTTAAGAGCTTTGTGATTCGCAAGTGAAAAGAATACCCTTGCTATACAGGGAAAAAGGAAGAGTGATGGAATATTTTCGTAAAAAGAATGGACCTTACTTGGCCACCCCACTGTAACCTGTTGGCATGAGTACACTGGAATGAGGAAGTTTTTACTAGGAAGTAATCATTACTAGTTCTGTTACAGTCATTATCCAAAAAGTTTCCCAAATTCTGTATGTAATACTGTATCTTGGAACCTGTTCAGCCAAAAATGGGGAATGAGCTGCGCTTTTGAAACCAATAAGATGATGAGAACATATGGCCAAGTAACAGAGATGTTTCTTCTAATAGTTTTTGGGTCTCCAAAAGGGCCCTTAATCCAGTAAACAATTTTTGAAGTTCTAGAGCTATATTTTCTAATCATACTATTATATTTCACATTTCTACATAAATTAACTTGAATGAATGTGTGTTTGTGTGTGTGTGAGAGAGAGAGAGAGAGAGAGAGAAAGAGAGAGAGAGAGAGAAAGACTGGCGATTGAACTCAGGACCATTCTACCTCCAAGCTATACCCGCAACTCTTTTTATTTTATTTTTGAAACAGGGTCTTGATAAGTTGCTGAGAGTCTCACTAAATTGTTGAGGCTGGTTTTGAAACTGCGATCCTCCTGTCTCAGCCTCCCAGCTTGAATGAATTTCTAATAATAAAAGAGTGTCTGCAACTACTTACATTAGGTTATCAGCCCGTTGGCAATGTGTGCTTTGAGGGATGAAGCACATTGAATCACCAGCAAAACATAATTGGGAAAATGAATCCCTTCTAAAATAATATATGTGGTCACCACTCTAAATATATAGTCTGGGATTACCCATTTTGGTATCTGTGTGTGTGTGTGTGTGTGTGTGTGTGTGTGTGTGTGTGTGTTACTGTAACCATTCAGTTCAGAAAATTAGGGTTGAATCCAGATTTTTTCCTTGTGGTTGAAAGAATCCATACCTATTTCAAAATGCCTGATGTTCATCAGAGGCACCTTATTGATTTAATGTGATCTAATTTGTTATTTTTGTTGTAAAACAGATAGTTTCATTAGTAAAGCCTCTACTTTTATTTAAAGGCATTTCTTAATATAAACTTGCGAGGTAAAGAGTCACATCAGTACCTTACAGGAATAAAAGTTAAACAATCAAGAAAACAGGTGTCATTCCTAAGACCTCATAGCCACTCACATCTGGAAATGAAATGGAGAGTCTCCTAAGAGGTCCCTTCTTCATTTTGGTAGGGCCATTATGATTCTGCTCCCTCCGTCTGCTGTAGGGAAAAATGAGGGTGGCTCAGACGAATGTAGCTGTGTCTAAACGTGACTTCACAAAGATCTCTTAGCCAAACACTGGCTAGAACAATTCCTCCCTTGGGAGAAAAGGGTCTTTAAGGTATTTTGAGGGGAGGAGGAGGGTTAAGAGGTCTAATCCATAACTCTAAATCCCAGTGCTTGAGGGAACTCATTGACATAGTAGGTTTTAAGGGCTCCTTTGGACCCATTATGGTTCGTCATGCTGAGACCCACTGGAGAACACTTAACTGTAGATCATCGTCTCAGTGCGTTCAAGGCCTTTTCAGGGTCTTTGATAAAGCAGCTTCCTGCCACTTATGGGAAACCTTGGGGAAGTTTTGATGCGGACAAACCCAGGAATATGTTTTAGGTTTGTACCTTTAAATTAAATAACTGGAATCGTCAGAGGTTTTCATATCTTCCCCTCTTTAAATCGGACCTCAATTGTACATAGATCCCTGGCTCCTGGATGTGTGTTGAATACATTTATGTTCTTTCCTAATTACTCTTTTTGAGATTGGGATTCTTTTTGTTGGTGGTAGAGACGGTATAATGAGCAAACACAATTATCACATCCAGGGCCTGCAAAGCTCTCATTTAGACATGTAATGGAGATCGCATCATTTCATATGGAAACAATTCCTCTTTGCCTCTTTCCCCGGAGGAGTGAAGGAAATGTCTCTGGTGTATGGTTAAATACCTGATAGATTAGACCTTCAGATAGGTTGGGAGATTAAGGCAAAGCATTAAAAAAAAGAAAAAGAGCTCATGTTTTCAGCTGTCTATCCTATTTTAAGGTTCCTATTGCGCCTCAGTGTTCTGAATTTACCAGATTAGCCCTAATCTAATATCTTTTCTTTAATGTTTGAAACGTCCTGGCTGGACTCAGTTCCCAGCTTCCACGTTGCCTATCTCTGTTCACATCTCTGCATGCATAAGAGGGTGTTCATTAGGGCTGGATTGAGGGAAAACCACCAAAAGACCAGACCCCATTTCTTGGGGCTGGGAATGCAAGCCCCCAGCACTGAAGCAGAATGGATCGAGAGGATCCCTCAGGGTGATAAAGATTGATTGGAGGGTCAAAACAAAAATCCTTGAGCCCCAAAGTCCACCCATACTCAGAAACAAGTTCATTTCTGAAAATGGCGAGGTTTCTCCACATGGTTTTCCACACTGTAAAACAGAAGTTAAACTCTAGGATCCAAAACAGTTAACAAAGAGAATCTTTGTGCTAAACAGGAATCCATGGATAAACCTGAGCACTTCTGTGCTGTTTGGCTTTTTCCAGCCTGGGTTCGGGGAGTCAGACAACACTCAACAAACGTGGCTACCAAGAACCTTCTATGAAACAATATACATGTTGGGGAGGTCAGTTCCCCTGAACGGGGAACAAGGAACTAGCCCAGTGTCTTTCCACTGAACCATTCCTTGAAGGTATAAGTTAAAGTACCTACAGTTCTTTGAATTCCACAAAAGAAAGTTGCTTTAAGGAACAAACATAAAATTTTAGAGCAGGAAAGGATTTTTAGTTTCACCCAACCCTACCTTCCGTATCCCATTGAGGAAACCAAGGCCAAGCCTTGGAAAGCGACGAGTTTTCAGAGGTTTCCAAGCCAGTTAGCCTTGTCCAGTGCTTGCGCTGCTAGTTCAGGGCGTCTAACACACCCTCTACTCAGCTGCCTCTGCCATCTCACTACAGAGTTCAGATGTTATGTTTCCCTATTGCCTGGAAGCTTTTTTTTTTTAATTATAGAGGATTTACATTTATAGTCCCTCATTTGATAGATGGTTTAAGTTTTATAGACTTTTCTACTGGATAATGTTTATGAAGAAAACTTAGAAACATGGAGAAATGCTAATGAAGTGTATGATGTACCATTAAGTGAAGAAGGCAAGTGAATGTATATATAGTCTTTATTTTCCAATTTATTTAAAAATTATGCACCCATATGGATAGATAGCAAGTAAGCTTGTTAGAATGGTGGTATTATGTGTAACTTTAAATTTTCCTTAGCACTGACCTTAAATTATTTTCATAACTTTAGGAAGCATATTTAATATAAATACTCCCTGTTCTGCTTCTCCTCATCTGAGAGCTACCTGGACCTGTGTGCCTGATGCTCTTGCTCATCCAGGTGAGCTTTCCCTGGTATAAGGCATATATATTTTTTGGCACAACCAGAACCTTTATTCCAGTAGTGAGCACTTTGAAAATGAAATCCTTGTAGCTGTGGCCACAGCTGCATTAAATTAGGGTCTAAGTGGAGACTTGGCCCCAGACATAATGACCCACCAGAGGCAATCAGAGAATGCCATGTTTCAAGCGCAAATAGAACGAGAATGGAGGAGCTGGGAAGAACCTCGCATTGTGTAACTTGACTCCTATGGGCTTCAGAACTGGTCACAGAAGCACAGAACAGCTCAGGTACTTGGAGGTAGAACCTGGCGGAAGTCCAGACAGAGGGCTCCCAGCGAAGCTCTTTCTGCAGCGCCACCAGCTGTACCGCGGTTACGCTCAGCCTGGAAGGTGCCTTCCCTAGCCATGTGCTTGCTTCCTGTCTTCCCAGAAGCCTTGCCATCTACTTTGAAGGGCAAAACCTGGGGAGGGAATCAGTGTCTCCGATACCATCTGATTTCTAATCTGCTCCCAGGGCAGTCCATGTGTAAAGCAGGACAGGGACAGCAAGGGCAGCCAGCAGGGCCCATGGTGGCAGGAGGGTCTACCTTGGAGGTGGAGGGCCTCCTGGTGACACGGCTCCCTTTCTTCTCCTCGCAAAAGGCAAGCGAGATTTTCAGGGAGACCGAGAATTGGAGGGAAGGGATCAGAGCAGAGCTGACACTACATGTGTCACACCTGTCAGGTGCCTTTACACTGCTCTCTCCCAGAGCCCAGGAAGCTGTTCTTGCTAGCTTTTTGATACAGCATGTAGCAGAGCGCTGTGTGGTGGCAGCTTAATGAAGACGCCATCCCATGAATTTTGATGAGGAGGAGAGGATTGTCAGGAGCAACCTCAGGGGTGCCTCTGCTTCTCTAAGAGCGAGAGGCTTGTTTCAGAAGAAACAGAGGATCTGGGGAGTAAGTAGGGGTGGAGAATGGATAGATCGCTTTATGGAAAGATATTATGTAGAGATCAAGGGAGGAATGTGGGGACAGAGGTAGAGTTTCCAACTCTGCAAGATTAGCAAGCAGCCCTGCAAGGCTAATGTGACCTATTCCTACATTGCTCCGTTTATTCATCAGTACATGTTTTTCACTCAACAAACATTTACTGAGCTGTGCTGAGCACTGAGTGTGCAATGAAGACCTAGAAAGACATGGTGCTTCCCTCCTGGAGCTTACAAGTTATGCCTGCCTTCCAGACTCATTCGAACTCAGGCCACTACCTAAGCTTGAGCTCTTCATATGTCTTAGGTACTGTAAGGAGCACAAAGATGAGCCAGACACAGCTTTGAAAAGTGCGATGGTTGCTGGGCTCGGTGGCATATGCCTGTAATCCCACCTACTCAGGAGGCTGAAGCAAGAGGATCTCAAATTTGAGGTCAGCCTCGGGAATTTAGCGAGACCCTGTCTCAAAATAAAAAATGTGAACAGGGTTTGGAGTTATAGCTCAGTGGTACATCCCCATTACTAAAATCTCCAGAACTAAAAAAAAAAAAAGAAAGAAAGAAAGGAAAATTTTATCCTGACCATAATCCCGCCCAAGATTTTTATCATTTCTCTATTCACTTATTAGGTCTCTCGCTTCCTCCAGGAATTTGTTTTCTATATTGGGTTCAAGTTTGTTTGATCTAATTCAGACTTCCTTTCTCCTGGCCCCGGTCGGTCTCAAGTGTGCAGGGTTGCCCTTGGTTCCTGTAGTTCGGAGCAGGGGTATCATGAGCCAGGGATCCTCACCTTGGCCACAGTTGCACTTAGCTACTTCCCTCCAAAGCTGGATTTAGCAGGGATTTGGTTGAAGCCCTGCAAACCCTGACTCAAATCAGAGTTCAAACCCTACTGACTGCTCGAGCGAATTGCTCGAGTGCACACAGTGCAAAAACTGACTTTCAAATAATCCTTATAGGAACACAAGCTGCCGGGGTTTAACCTCTCTCTAATATTCTCTTCTTTCCAATAATAATGGTTTTAAGTCAACATCTCTTTAAATTTAGTTAATTCCATTAGGATCACTCCAAAAAAGAGGTTTGTCAGTGGCTTTGAAATCTAAATGAGAAGAAAAATCATTTATATGGCAAAATCCCAGCTATACTAACTAAAGACTTGCTGCTGAATTAAAGAAAAAAATCGATATATGGATCATCTGAAACTAATTGTAGATTTGTTACTTTTAAGCACATCTTCTCTAAACTTGTATGTCCAAGTTCTTTTGGAGCTGACATTCTGATGGGAGAGACCTATGTTAAATACAGAAATAAGATAATTTTGGATGGTGTGCTAGGAAATGAGGGGGGGGTAGGTCGTGTTAGGTTGAGAGGTCAGGGATGGCTTCTCAGAGTGGTGGCAAGAAAGACAAAAAGGCAAGAGTCACATGAAGACCTGGAGTTAGTGCTCCAGACAGAAGGGACAGTTAGGTGCAAAGTCCCGGAGGTTGGAATGGGCTGGGTGTTTGGAGGAACAGGAAGAACAGGTCTATGTTCAAGTGGGGGTGGGAGGGGATGAGAGTAAACCGAGAGGAAGGCAGGGCCATGGGATGGAGTTTAGATTCTATTTGAAGTACTGAGAGTACTTGAGAAAGATGGACGTTGACTTTTTCTAAGCCATCAACAAAAGAAAAACATTCCTAAAGAGTAAGTTTTATTTAGGAGTGAAGTGCTGAGGTTTCTCCCCCTTTTATACCTCTACCTCGAGTTACAGAGATATTAGTAAAATGAAATCTTATTTACAAAAGTGCTTTGGAAATGTTAAAGCACTGTTCTCTATAGATGTAAGAACAGTTATGAAAGTGTTTGAAGTGACCGAGGGTGCTGTTTCTTCATTGTCGAATCTTCATGCTGAACGCTAAGCAGGAGCTCCCTGGTGGACCCCCGCCCCCACCCCCCGCCCGGGCAGTCAGGGAAATACATTGCCTGAGGAGCCCAGTGCATTTTGTCCTTCCCGAGCAGCTTTAAGGGAGGACGGTCCCACCAGTTAGACCCCAGCCCCTGAGGAGAGAACCTCTTCTGGCTGCCCTGCTATCACATGTGTCCCTAGGGGCAAAGGTGAGGCTTTACTGAGGTTGTGATTCCCAGGATGGCTCCACTTCTGGGGCCATACTACCTAAATGGAAATTATGAAAATATCTAGGGCAGGAAGCTAATAAATAAGAAGTGACAGGCATCGCATATTAGGGGATTATTGCACACACTGCCTGTTCTGCGAGGCACACGAGGAGGGTTGAGGGTGTCTAATAATCCCCCTGAAATGTGCTGCCTAATGGGCTGGTGATACAAAAGAAAATCTGCTCGGCTGGAAGAGCAAATGAGAAGATTGATGTCCTGTGGATGGCTGTTCCAGAACCTTCCTCATGGAATGGGGTGGGGGGTTTCTAAGAGCTCTTTTGTAACCTTTGGTTTCTGAATGTAGTCCCTGGTTCTGATCACTGGAAAAGATAAATGACTATATTCCAAGTTTGTGCAATGATATCAGGAACAGAGAAGCTAAGATTCGAGTTTCCTGACAGCTGTGGGTACAGGATTGTGCTGACCCTTCACGTTGGCTACTGTCTAGGTACAGCTCCTTTCGTGGAAGGCCCTGGCAGGGATGCCAAAATCATTCCCTCAATGGATTTCAAAAGTCATTTTGAAATCTTTTTACTAAATCATGCCACCAACGCTGTCTGAGCCATAAGTGTGGCACAGATTAATTGAGCAAAAAAAAGTGACTTGCATAGAGTTGGCACTTCTGATTAGGATCAGAAAGAGCAATTGGATGAAGATCACTTTTGGAAAAAGAAAAAAGCATATGTTGCTTATTGTTTTGGGTGAATGTTGTTATGAGAAAAGGGGATGCCGCATCATTAATAACTCTGGCACGCCATGCCGATTCTGGTCGGCCCGCTAGATTAAACATGAGCCCGCTCTCATTATCCCGGCAGCCGTGGAGTGCTGGCTTTTCCTGCAGCCTGATATGTATTCCATGCACAGTCGAGCCTCCGAGTTGACATCTTCTTCTAAAATTGTTTGGCTGTAATAAATATAAAACTTTCACCACTGATGTAAAGCATTGCTGGTTGGCATCATTTCCTACCCCCTTTTAATTATTCCTGACACTGTGGAGAAACATCTAATATAAATCTGTAATGTGCACTGATGACAAACTACACGGTTGAAGGACCATGTAATTTCTCCACAATTAATTAAAGTGCATGGAGATTTTTTTTTCTCTTTCTTTCCTTTTTTTTTTCCCCCAGCAGCCAGATGCCACTGACTGGCTCAAATAACACTGCTGTCAACTGTAAAAAATTAAGATCCAAACCGTAAGAAAGGTACTTAGATAAGGAAACCAGATGCCAGGTTATTTGTGATACCACCACATACATCTCTGTGTAAGCCACCATTGTTCAACATCTGTAGTTCCACGGCCTTAATGGCGCACTCAACTCAGCAAGTCTGTCAGCAGTTTATTTCCACAAGTATCATCACTTTGGTAAATCTTTTTATTAAGAATTGAATGGTGCCAGTCAGCAAAGGGAAGAGAGACAGAGAGGCAAGAAGCCCTTGTGCAGAAAGGTGGCTGCCTGTTTATGCTGGCAGCACATGCTGGTATTTATGGGCACGTGTGTGTGGTCACTTGGAGAGGGAAAAATGCTCTGCTACCATTTCAGGCTGATCTGCCACCTGGAATTGATCAAAAGCAAATTAATTTTCATTTTCAATTAGGAGTACAATTAAGTCCAAAGTGGTGAGGGGGGGAAACGGTAATGTTTACATATAGCTCGTGTGGTGGGCGGGCTTGAGGAAATACCAGATGAAATGAAATACATGTCTTTGTATCTTTGTTTTTAATTCATTAAAGCTGTGAAGGTGGCGGCGTGGGCTGCAGCTGCTACTGCAGTTTACCTTCCCCAGAGCTCCCCTCCTTTCCCTTCAGACAGAATTTAGGAAGAGGGAGGGCGGAGCAGGAGGCAGGAACTCCTAGCTGTCCATTCATGGGGCCCTGCCGTCGTTCCGGGGTTTTTTTTTTTTTTTCCCAGGATTGGGCTGTGGATCATGGGGCTGTGGGTGTTTTAATAAAGAGCCTGCATTAGGAAACAGGAATTTGACTTTGCATTCTGCTGGCTCTCCGTGTCAAAGCATTACCTGGCAAACGGAGCCCCCTTCCAAGCCTGACCATCATCGCAGATACTGAGTGATTGTGTGAAAACAATCTGGCTGTTGAATGCCTCGTGTCACAGGATCCCAGCTCTTTTCACTTGACTTTTCTCTACATTCAACTGCTGCCTTTTGTTGGAGTAACTGAGTGGGGCCTGGGGGCCAGACAGGATTCCTCCTGGCTGCCTGGGAACAGTCGGCCCAGTGTGTTCATCACCAAGGGTGGTAATTTGGGGAGCTTTGACCCCGATTTTAAGGAAAGTCAATTATTTGTCAATTATGAGTCCTAGGAATCCAGATATGAGACTCAGATGTTAGATGCCGCTTTCTGGTTTGGAAGCAGAAGTTTCCCCTGCATGTCTGTCCTGCTCTCGCCCAGAGCAACCCCATTTGACTTGCCGTAAGCATGCTGTCATGCTGATGAGAATTTTCTAACTATCCATCTCAGAGATCAGCTTCTTTGAAAAAGCAGAGTGGGTGATAAATATTTTGTCATGTGAATAACAATGAAGATAGCTTAAAATAATAGCTGACATCTTCCTAAAATCCTCTGAGTGATGGATTAAGAAGAAAAGATTCTGGGTCATAGAAACAGCTGCTTTGGGTGAAAGATTATCCAAACCAGCGTGGCGGCCACGAATCCCCAGTTCTCCACTCCATATTTTGCCTCATACCACCCCCACCTTCCTTGTCCCAATGCAAGGGTTTACGTTTCCTCCCCGCATGGTATTTGTGCTTTAAAAGAAGATTTTATTACTTCTGCTACAGTGGAATTTCTCTTTTTACTAGACAGTTGGCATGACCGCAGCCTGAAACCGCAATGGAGTTGTTAACACACTGGGATCAGTTTTTCCCCCTTTAAAGCTATTCTTTTCTTTTCTTTATTTTCTTAAGGGGGGGGGAGCTCCAGCAAATCAACAGAACTATTAACTTTCTGATTTATTTGCTACAGAAAGCAAAAAAAGCAAATGCAAAGTGACAGAAAAACCAGAACAGACAGTACGAAAACATTCTATGTGAAAGTTTCCAAGTGAAATCGCACCACAGGCAGTTGGTTATCTGGAGATAGACATCTTCAATTTCCTGATTGCATAATAGAAATGGGATTTCTTTTTCCTCAGAAAAAAAAAGCATTATCCATAATGTTGACATAAAGTTTTCTGTGCTTCGGGTTCCAAAAAGTCCTCTCAAGAATATCTTTTCAGTTGCTAACAGTGTCTGCCACTTCTTCTCCTCTAAAAGAGAAAGTCAGTGGTGCAAATGTGATGGAGGTCAGGAAAAGTCTTCAAAGCCTAGGAGATCAGCCGGTGTGGTGGCACACACACCTGTAATCCCAGTACTTGGGAGGCTAAGACCCAAGGATTGCAGGTTCAAGGCCAGCCTCAGCAACTTAGAGAAACCCTGTTTCAAAATAAAAAATAAAACAGAACTGGAGGTGTTGGTAGGATGCCCCTGGGTTCAATCACCAGTATCAAAAAAAAATAAAAATAAAAAAAAAGCCTAGGAGATCAGCTCTGCCCAAACAGCCCAGATCAGGGCATTTAGGAAATAGATCTTCCACCGTTAGGTGAAATAACACTGAGGAAAATTAATCTGGGTATTGATTGGTGACTTAATAGCTGCATCACCAACAAATGTTATGGCTTTGCAAGTATGTCAGGGTTAGAAGTTTCTAAGTATTTGAGACCATGGTTCAGGATAGTTCCCCTCCCAACAAACTGGCACAGGTCATGTGTTGTCTTCAATTTTACTTGTCCTCCTGATGTAGTCGGTGACAATACACTATGTTTTCCTCAGCCCTAAGTTTCTGACAACCCATTTCAGAGATGGAAAACTTCTTGGCTTGGGCCCGTAGCTTACCTCACTTTGGCATTTAAAAATGCCCTGATCTCAAAAGCAGACCTCATTTTTAAATCGCCCTGTATATCGATACTCCATTTTATTTAATACAGTGTGTTAAAATTATATTCAAAAGGCAGCTTCTTTTGTCTCGTGTGCCCTTGGCTGGGAAACAAAGGAAGTCTCTTTTAAGAGGTGTTTTATATTTTACGACTACTGAGAGAGAACATAGTTCTTTAATAGGTATATATGTAAGAATTCCACATTATAGGTTTTCAGAGATTAGAAATTCTGGAACAGGGTTGCATGATAACATCTCTGAAGGGCGAAAGAGCGAATGGAAACCTCAGAGGTTTGGATGCCATATGGAACACTCCCTAAACGTGTGGGCAACAGGAGCTTTTCTAAGATCATGTTATTCTCACCGATAATAGCATCCTGCCTTGACTGCGGGTGAGGGGTGTGCAAGACCGATCATGCTTGTCTTAGACTTCATGGTTATGGGCATGTAATATGTTCTTCATTGAGCCAGGCAATTGACAGAGACGCCAGTGCATTTAAGACTTGTGTCTACTGGAAATGAGACTTGCATTCTTGCCAGAAATGGATGCTTTTCTGTGTCCACCACTATCACACATCTTGATTTTTTTTTAATCTTGACTCTTAAAACAATAATATCAAACAACTTGAGGGGGGAAAAGTTAAATATTTCCATATGAAGAGCTGATTAAATTTGTATGGTTTTCTTTTCAGTAAAAATTGATATGTGATGAAACACAGCGCAGCCACATGTCTGGCGTGGGCTGATACTCCCTCGTCCTCTGATCCCTCCACCCAGCTCGGAGGGCAGTGCCCGGTGACCTGCCATGCTGGAGCCCAGGTTCTGAAACGCCCCTTCCCGGGCACTAAACATGAATTCAGTTGTCAGCAGGCTTAGGTCTTTCCTCTTAAGTCACATGGCTCTTCTGTGTCATCTTGTTTAATCTAGTGCGCTCTTCAAGGACAGAGTCCATGAGGAGCATTATGTTGAAAGTGAGTGTGTAATGTTCTGTCAGGAGTCTTTCCATTGAAAAGGGGCAGAGTCTGATGGAAGTTGCGGGGAGACGGTTCTCCGTGTGGAAGGTGAGTTATTGGCTCCAGTGTCTGGACAGGTCAAGAGAATCTGGCTTTAGCTTTAGCACAGTGTGGTCAGCGCCAGAACGAAGTGGCCCTGACCTCCGTCGTTTTGCTCCCTGTGTTGCTTCTGCTTCCTGAGTGTTGGCTTCAGTCTTGATCAGAATCCTCTCTTGGTCACCCACAGATGGCAGCAGTAGCCATCCCTCCATGGCCACACCCCAGACCTGGCCCTGGCAGTCTCAGCGGAGACTCTCACTTGCCTCAGTTCTAGCCAGGGGACTGGGGTGACGTCAGGGATGGAAGCGACCACTCGCAGCTCTTGGGCCAAGAGTCAGGGGAGGAGGGGTTTCCTGGAGGGAAACTAGGACAAGATTACAGACTGCGCTGGATGGGTGCAGGGTGAGGGTACAGAGAAGGTCCCTCAACTCCGTGAAAAGCCCCTCCACCTGAACAGGAAGACAGGGAAGTAAACTTCTCATCAGGAAACTTGAGCATGTGGGGAGAACCACATTGATTGCTTCTGTCTTCATTCTCTTTAAAATAAAGAGAATAAGAGGAAAGGGCTTGCTGATTATTGGTGTGCATATATGGGCTTCAAAGCAAGTGGGCAGCTTTGCTGCTGCCATCAGTGGCCAAAGGTAACAGCCATATATATATATATATTTTTTTTTCTTTTGTGATACTGAGGATTGAACCTGGGGCATTCTACCTTTGATCTACACCCCGAGCCCTATTTTATTTTTTATTTTTGAAACAGGGTGTCACTTAGTTGCAGAGGGTCTCGCTAAGTTACTGAGGCTAACTGCAAATCTGTGATCCCCCTGTCTCAGCTTCCCAAGTACACCATATATTTTTAGTTTATTAGACTTTACAGAGGTGAAACCATCATGTCACTTCTGTGCTTAGAAACCATGTCCATCTGTCCTCTCTGCGGAGAGGAAGTTGCCAAGGAAGTCAGGGGCTTGTCGAGACTTAAGCCAGCTTCAGCCCTTGCTCATCCTGCATCCGTAGGACTCGGCGGGCTAGCACCTGTTTTCAGCCTTTATTCTGATCTTTATTATTGCCACCCGTCCTCCATTTCTCTCTCCCCAAAATCCCGTAACTCCATCATGCTTAATGGTGACATTTTCCTCTCCCCCTCTCAGTTTCCAAAGATCATCCCGTGCCAGGCTCAGCCCAAAGGTAACTTGATTCTGTGGCCTTGCTTCCAGAAGCCAGTGTGCTCTGAAACATCCCCTGGGAGTAGTGACTCCTTGCCCAAGCCAGGTCAGGCACGCAAAAAATTGAGAGGTGAGGTTCACTCCAGGGCTCCTCAGGTAGCTTCCTCAGTCAGGAATGGTAAAGGTCCCCCACCAAGGAACTTCAGTTTTGTGACAGAGAAAAGACAAATTTGGCTGTCAACATTTGCTAGGCTCCAGGGAAGTATGTGCCACCGAGCTATTACAGATCTCTATTTGTCAAGCTGAGTGTTTACTGCAGAATCCCTGATATCCCCCCCCCACCCGCACCTAGGAGGACCAGTCTACAAACAAAGCTTTACCCTCAGAAGAGTTCCTTCTAATTAAAATTTTACATATACCAAGTAAACAAGGGCACTTTTGAAATGTAAATTTGTCATTTTTTAGGCAACTTAAATCAGCTCCACCTACCTGGAGACTGGTTTCTCCTTCGGCACAAAGCGACATGTCCCTTGCTTCCCTTTAGTCTTGTGCAGCTCAGATTCCCCGCACACTTAGATCCTGGTGTGGATTTTGTTCCTCCTTGAACACTTTCTGCACTTTAGTTATTTGTTGTAATTATCAAGTTCATTTTTCTCTAATAGATGTGATTAAGTATATTTAGCACTGTGTAATGAGTTTTCTGCCTGGTTGCATCTTAGCTAATAAGGAATTCCTTAGCGGCATCTCTGACAGCTGCTGCGAATCCCAGGTCTGGACTGCCACGAGAGACCCCTTCCATGAACTGCTAGCATTAGAGAAATTAACTCCATTACACTAACCATAAAATTGAGGCTGAAATTTGATTACTAATAGATCCTCAATTCAACTAGAAACTGTAGCGATGGGGCGGTGCCGGCGGGGAGGAAGGTGATTGCGTGTGAAACACCAGGGTCCCCGTTTTCATCAGCCTGTGTGTTCAGATATTTCCAACCATACCTCCAATTTATTCCCCGAGCAGGAAGGAGAGAACAGTGCCAAGCTGATGGGCTTATAACTGTGCAGTGATTCGGCAGGCGTGAGGCTAGAAGTCTTTGTTACTGCCATGATGATAGTACCTTGTTATTAGTGGCTCCATCTTCACTGAGCTGAGAAACCTCTGAGTGTGTTTTTGGCCATCGAAACTACGTGCCATTGTCACAGGCAGCACAGATTTGTAAGGCTAAAGTGCTGAGGACAATTAGTAATTGGTGACTGGCTGCTATGATGTATAGTTGCCTAGCAACAGTCCCTGAATTAAGTCTCTGGAAGGGGTATACAGGAAGAGACAAGACAGGAAGATGAAATAGGTACCATTTCAATGTGTAGGTGACTCCATAATGAAAAAATAGTAAAAGATATTTGTAATCATAGAAACGGCTGAGTGGAAAATTGGGGCTAAAGGGAAAAAAAAGGCAGAACGTAGTCCCTCTCTTGCTAAATAAAATAAGAGTAAGTGGCAATTGACCAGCCCCATTGATGTAAGAGCTCATTCTCTTCCTCCAACACTTTGCTCTGAGTCAGGTGCAAGTAGAACCCAGGGAGTGATATTTATCCAAAATGCAGCATGAAAATTCATGGTTGGAAGAGATGGAGAATCACATCGTGCTGTCTTGAAATCTTCAGCACAAGATTAATTTAGCTCACTTAGTTCATACCAGAGAACTAGGATCCGCTGCACAGCGGGGGCCCCATTTTGATTCAGCCCTGCTCCCGGTTCCAGATAGAATGGACACTCTAGTAAGACGTTCAGTCTTGCTGCATTTGAAGTCGGCGAGTATCTTGAAGAGGCCACGAACAGCGTATTCATTTCATTAGACTCAGCTGAGGTTAGAGACTCTCAGCAGACGAAGATATCACCCTGAACTACATGATTTAGTGAGCTGGGTTAGCCTCTGGAAGGCCAGATGAGCAAAAGAAAGTGGAAAGCAGTAAAAGACCTTGATCCAGTTACTGAGCCTTGTTAAGGGGCTGCCTTATCTATGGCAGGGAGCTCTGTCTGGAGGTCTGCAAAGGGCCAGGGGCTCATTACTGTTAGAGAGGGCTGTTTTGCAATTAGTGTTGAAACACTGAGATAAAGAAAGGATATATAGGAATTAAAAACAGATAACGTAAACTCTAACAAAGAGTCTTAATCCCCTTGACTGAATGTTTTGCATGTTTACCTCTGATCAGAATTCTTAATAATATCGAGTGTGTTGCAACTCAATAAAGATTCCCTAGGAAGAAACAAGTC
Source organism: Glis glis (assembly GCA_004027185.1). Lineage (NCBI taxonomy): Eukaryota > Metazoa > Chordata > Mammalia > Rodentia > Gliridae > Glis > Glis glis. Next base: position 18,412 of record PVJS01015773.1, on the reverse strand, counting down.
GATTCTTGGATTAAAGCAAAGCAAAACAAGGAAAAACAGAAACAGAAAAACACTCAAGTATTTCTATTACTTTAAAAATAAAAATTAAATCAATTACATGGGGAGGTTCTGTTGCAGTTTGGTTTGGTTCAGATCCCTCTCCCATCATCCTGCAATTAGAAAGATATCTTTAAGACTCAGAAGGCAGTTTTTCTGTCTCTACCAATGACTTGTTTTCTATCTGAAGAATGGAGGTGTTTTAATATAAAGTTATTATTGTGCAGTTGAGAAAGTCTTTCCCACCTGGCCTGAAGTTGCTCACTGGAAAGAAAAGCTGATAACCATCTCTGATTCTTGCCTAGTAGCTATAAAGGCATTCACCCTCGCTTACAATAGGGCACTGTATTTTCAGGACAATGTATAATTCTTTGGGAAGAAGCCAAAATGATGGATAGTGCGTAATAATTGCATGCGTAATAGCACAATCTGTCTACTGACCAACCATTCCAGTTTACATATCAACCCCCACCACTTTCCCTTAGGTAAAAACACTCGTACTCTAGTTGTTTGACACCCATCTTCCCTAGTGGACTGTAAACTCTGTGAGGGTAGGAGCCACATACCTTGCTTCCCACTGACCATTGTATCCCTAATAGCACAGGGTCTGTTACATAGAGGACACCCAATAGATATTGACTGAATCGAAGTTTTAGGACCTGGCAGTGGTAGCCAGCCCCAAGATGGGCCCTAGTGTCCCCATATCCTGCTATTCACAGCAGTGTGTGCTTCCCTCCCTTTTCAAGTGAGCCAGAGTTGTTGACTTGCTTCTGACAAATAGAATAAGGGGAACAACTAGTTCATTCAAGGTAGTATGGCCAACTCATGATCCCTTTCGGTATGGACTACTAACTCTGGGGGAGCCAGCTGCCATGTTGTGAGCAGCCCTATGGATTAGTCCTCATGGTAAGGAACTGAGGCCTCCAGCCAACAGCTATGCCACTGAGCTCAGAAGTGTGTTTCCCAACCCAAATCAAGCCTCGGACCACTATAGCCCCTGCTGATACATCGGTTGCATTCTTGCAAGAGACCCTAACCAGAACTATCCAACCCCCAAATTCTTGACCCACAGAAACTGCGAGATAATGCTGTGTATTGTTTTAAGCTTCTAATTTGGGGGGAGTGATTTGTTACACAGCACTAGCTTATGAATGCACCGTCCAGTCACCACATGCATCAACTCATTCGCTTATTCATTCGGTATTTGTTGAATGCCAACTCTGCCTGCAACTGTGCTAAATGCTAAGGATGCCACAACAAATAAATCAAGGTCCCTGCCTTCTGGGAACTTACTGTCTAGGAGAGAGAGAGGAATGTGTGAACAGAGAGTACTGGAGGCCATATAGGTGCACTGGGCACACAGAGGAAGGAGCTGGGGTGGGAGGAACCATCTATTGACAGAGTGGTTGGAGTCGCTCCAACTCTGCCCCACACACATTCAGGTACATCACAGATAACACTTGCTCACTGCACCTTGGCTTAGCTTAGCCTTAGACAGCTCCAGCAGGCCTTGTTCGGCCCTGCTTCACATTGCATTGATTCATTCTGGAGCTGGGTGGCCACTGCAGAACAGAAGGCACTATTATATATCCTTGGCACTTGGTTGTGAGACTCCTATGCTGAACAAGACTCAGTTTGAGTAAGTCTCACCAATCTGTCAGTTTTCTTTACTCTTCCCGGATCTCTCTACCATTAGCACCCTATTTCCTAGGGGACTCTGGACAGAGTAAATGGTTTGATTATTTTTAAAGGGACAGAAAGATGGAATTATTTTAATGCATTGTATTTGCTTGCTGGAGATATACATACAAGTTTCAGTGTGCCTTGAGGCTGAGCGTGGTAGGGGTATTTGAGCCATGCCCTAGGCCCAGCTGTATCCACCAGCAGAATACTTCTAAGGTAGCTGGACACAGTGGATACTCTAGTAATCCCAGTACTCTGGAGGCTGAGACAGGAGGATTGCAGGTCCAAGGCCAGTGTGTGGTGACTTAGCAAGGCTCTGTTTAAAATTAAAATGGGGCTGGGGGTATAACTCAGAGGTAAAATGACCCTGGGTTCAATCCCCAGTACCACAAAAGAGAGAAAAATAATAGAATTCTTCTAAGGAATGCAGCAAAGATAAAGACATCAGCCAATAAAGCCTAATACATTGATGATCAGCAATAAATCAGTGTTAAGAACACATCTCCATAGGGACCCGTATCATGGTGGATTCCTTAGCGGACCCGTCTGCAGGCCTCATCGTCTGGGCTGCATGGAGCACACCCTGTACTGTGCTGGACAGTATTGAGTGGCCAAGTTAGAGCACGTGGATGGGACGGGTGACAGAAGCCGTGGAGGGGAAAATTCACTCTGTAATGAGGAAGCAACTCTGTTGGGCTTGGGCCACCTACCCTCAGGGAGGAGGGCTCAGAAAGGAGAAGGGACAAGACCAGGCACCAACAACCCCAATAATACTGTCAGGATGTGCCCAGGTTAGAGGACTCGGAGGAGCAGGAGAGCCGACACGTTTTTTTCCTTTTGCCGCAGGCCGCGATGGGAAAGCAATAAGATGCTGATGCCATCCTCCTGCGGGTCCAGCTGCCATGAGTGGGGAGAGGGGGACAAGTGAGCGAGACACCAAAGATTATTCGGCTTTTCTGCACTCCTGTGCACGAGCAGGAGAATGATGGAAGAGTTGGTTGTGCTCGGGGGCTTTTTTGCTTTTTCCCCTCCCCTTAAAAAAATTTCCGCCTTTGTATGCTGCCGGTATGTCTATTTTTGTCGTGTGGTGGTTGTTTTAAATAGGAGAAGGTGTGAAATGAGACTGCATAAAAGATGGACTTGTTTTATATATGGGATATTGCCTGTCCTTCAGATCTATGTGTCTCGCTTATGGAATGAACCAGAGTAGGAGAGATAAACTAATATTTTGTATAAGTTCAGCCAGACAACACAGATGATAAAGATGTTTCATCTTCTTATGCATGCAGAAAATATGAAAAATCGTAGTTTACACATATTTGCTCAATTCAAGTGTAAAATTGGGCCCCTCGATTGCCCTGGGCCACAGTGGCTGTGTTAAGGAAGCTCGATTTACCTTGCAGCCGAGTGAAAAATGATCAGAATATTAGACTCATCTAGCCCACATTAAGGAGCCATTGCATTTCCCGACAATTTTATGCTATCTCAATATGAAAACAGAGCAATTTCAACTCATATCAGGTTATGATCGGCAATTACAGTTGCATAATTCACCTAGTCGTCTCTTTGCAGGGCCTTTATTTTCCCTCTTGGTGACATTCCTGAGAAAGTGCCTGATAAAAATGTCATATATCATCCCAGCTTTAGAACTCGTGAGGGGGTAATCTGCCATGCCTTGCTGAGCCCATATTCATCACTGGAGTTTTGACTTGGAGGGGTCATGGCACTCATAATTTCCTGTTTGATATTGTCCTCGCCGGCTCTGACAAGGGGCTGTAAAAGCTCGGTTGTAGGCAGTGGTTAAGCGCTGTTCCAGTGGGGCTCATCACCAGCAATAACAGTGCATTACTGTGGCTTGTGCTGTAGTTGGCCGTTTCGAAGATAATTAGATTTGATGTCAACATTTCTTTATCACCTGCATCCTTTTGTGCATCTGTGTGTCAAGTTGTTATTTCCGGATTTATTAGCACCCTCAGAGCTACTCTCTATCTGTCAGGCTGTGTGCTGTTTGTGTTGACAGTTGTAAAGTTAATTACTAGTACTAATGAGCATCGGGCTTTTGGTGGACATGGCATTTTGGACATTTAAAACTATAATTAGTTTTTTTCCTTGTGTAGTGCTTCAGTACAAAAAAAAATGTTAAAAAACACCTTCCTTCCATTCCATTTTGACATTCTGTGTGCAGTCAACTTATCTTTTATTCAAAGGCTCCCAAAACTCAGTTGTGTCTTTTTAAAATAGACTTCCTTTCCATTGTTAGCCCCATGAATAATTTCTCTGGTTCCCCACTTCTCTTCCAACCCGCTAATGGGACCATTTCATATGCCTTGAGAATTAAGGACAGTGTTGGTGGACTGACCAAACACTGTGTGGGTGAATGTTGGCCTCTGCCAAGTCGGTAGACTACAGGTTTTCCACTTTAGATTCTCCTCTTTTCAAAACTTACTCTGGGTTCAATTGAAAGATTCAGCAAATGAAGAACACCAGATGAAATTAATGGCATGATCAATAGTTCTTTGGGTAGCTGGTCCCAAAATAGTGGTAGCTAACATTTATGTAGTGTTAACTCAGTGCCAGGACTGATGGTAAGCTCTGTCTACCGATTACCTCATTGAATCCTTGCCACAAACCTCAGAGGTCAGCACCGCTTTCCCCATTCCACAGATGGGGAAACTAAGGTTTAGAAAGGAAGGGAACTTAGCCAAGGTCCACCACCAGCCAGGAAGTCGTACTGGGATTTGAACCCAATCAGTGTAGCCCAGCGCCTGTGCTCTTACCCACTATTCTGGAGACACAAAATATGCTTTCAAGGAAAATTAGCAGACTCCTGGGGCATGTAGTCTAAAACAACAAAAAGCAATCACTTACTAAATCAGATCGGCTCATTTGTATTTCACTCCCAGTCATACAGGGACTCTAGTTTCAATGTAATGGCAATTATCTATGACATGTACTTTATGGAGGTATTTTGTTTGGTCTATTGCGGCTGCAAAGCAACTCTCCCTTGCTGCTATTCATATTTACTTTCTATTCATCATTATCTGCCATTGTGCTAAATAACTATCCTTTGCAGACATAAATCATCTATAAAAATACTCTGGCCCAGAGAACATTTCGCCCTGGCACTGCAGTGATGAGATAACCATTTTCATCTCTTGTTGAAGCATTGAGATTTATTGGCTTTCGATGGGCAACAGCCCGGGCATCATTCTCTGCTAAACAGACTCCCACTTGCATTTATTCTTATTGCATTTAGTGATTCAAAATGGAGCTCTCGGAATCCCTCGAGGGTCCATTCCCAGCCTGGGTGGGGTGTTATTACTTTATATTAGATAAGGGAAGGACACACAAAGAAACACGCGGTGATTCGCATGATTTTTTATTTCCGTTTAGCGGTGATGACAGAATGTCATAGTGAAATGACTTCAAAAGTCATTTTTCCCCACTGCCCTGGTTCTGCAGTCTTGTCCCTTGAGGGCTCTTCCATTGTACAGTGTTATTAATTCTGCTAACTTTCAGACTTCATTGCTGACAACAGGCCTCTTGGCTTTCGCAGCCTATTACATTAAATTTCCCATCAAACCATGTCAGCCTCTGAGGTCACAGATTTCGAGAGAAGCTTTAGATATTTTGCCATCTGACTTCACGGGCAGGTGTTTTCTAAATTGCTTTTAGGTTTGTTTTTCCAGTGTCAGAAATCAGCTTGAACCTATTTTTAAAAAAGCTCAGACAGTGAGCACTCATCAGGATAAGAACAAAGCGGAGTTTGAGGCACGCCTGAACTGGTGTGTATGTTTGTGTGTGCGTGCCTGCATGTGTGTGCTTGTATTCCAGTTGACCTTTCTAAGGGAAAGCCAAGCCTTCCAACTCCACTTCATCCTGACCCCACCTGGTAAGTAGAGTGTCTTGTTGATTGTCTATTTTTCTAACACTAGCGAAGCCCCAAAATATAGTGTGACTGCCCCGGTGAGCAGACCCGTGTTCCTCTGACTCTGACTTTGGAGGGATCTGAGAAACTGTTGAGTGACATTAGAAGGTCACACTGGGCAGGCCAGTGAAATGGTCATGGGCCTGGTCTAGGACTAGCATATCCTAACGTGGGATCCCCGAGCAAGTTCCTGGTAGCAATAAGATTTCAGTGTTTTCTCTTGATGCGTTAATTTTGGCATGCTGTCGTGGGATTAAAATAAAGGAAAAGCAGAAACCTTCCTTCCAAGAAACATGGCCACAGGCATCACGTTGCTGTCAAAATTACATTTCGAAGGAAGCCTGTGGAGGAAAATGGAACTGGGGCTCCATTTAAAAACAGAAAAAAAAAGAGATGTTATTTTTGAAGCAGTCAACTTGTGAAAATGATTACAAATCATTTGGTGAACCAAAGTACTCTTGAAATTCTTATTTATTGTTAGTTCCAGTTAATGTTTCTGCTCCCAAAGTGACAACATTCAAATCTCGGTTTGCCATTGTAGTTCAGATTTACAGGCTTAGCAGTTAGCAGCCTTTGGGTCCCCTTCACTGTGTGTCTCACAGGTGGGAAAGCGACTGGCCTTGGGAGCTGGAGAAGAGGGAGGACCCACTCTGCTTCCTCCGTGATAGGTATCTAGACGCGTCAGCGCCTCACCCAAGAGCAGGTGACAAGAGCTTGGTGCCTTGCAGGAAGCCCCGCAGTTAGCTCCAGCCCTGCCCCGTCTTTTCTTTATAATTTTTCGAGAGCACCGAAGCTGTTCTTATCCCAGCCCATCATTAGCTAGCTCTACCTGCAGGAGGAGATGCTGAACCAGGTTAGGGCCAGAGAAGGATGAGAGAGGCGAGGTAGTGTCACTGTGTTTCCCCCTGCTAGCAGCCATAAGGAGAGAGAATCATTTGTGGCACTCTGGGGACAGTTTTGTCACCCTGACAGTAATGCTGTTATGCGCTGGCTTGACACACAGGATGAATCCATAAAGACAGATAAGTAACTGTGAAAGTGGCTGGGGATCAGGCTGAGTGCCACCACTCACCTGCAGTGACAAATAGATAGTCATGAAGGATTGGAAATCCTGCCCAACATGGAGATCTGTCAGCAAGGAGATGGACTGCAACCCCGGTGACACAGGCAGCTGAGTAGAGTGAGCGTGTGCACGCCCCCGCGCCCCCGCGGGTGTACGTGGAGGTGAACTTCAGAGCTCTGTCTGGGAGGGGACGCTTCCCTGAAAGGGGGGTGTTATTAGTGAGGGTGGGAGAAGAGGATTTCAACAGTCTGCACTTTTTCTTTATGAAGTAGAGCGGTGGATGCTGTGTGTTTTTATTGGTAAGTTCTGAAACATTTGGTTAAGAAAGCTGTGCTTAGTTTCCCTTTTCCCTGAGATTTTTCTCATACCAATAGGGGTCCCCATCTGCAAATCAAATGCATCCACGTTATGATAGCTGGAAAAATGTTCCTGCTAAGCCACCTATGCCGGTGGCACCAGGCGAGGGGCAGGCGGAAGCAGGGGGCCTCCTATTTATCTTTTATGCTGGAAAGGTTTTCTATTTCTGGTTGGGAATCAGCTTTGCTCCAACGAAAGAAATTCCAAGGGAATCACTAGGAAAAAACAGGTTCAATGTTGTGCCTGCTACTCCCCGCTCGGGCTGGAGATCTGAGTGAATAGCACAGTGCTTTATAGTTTTGAAATTCCTTGTTATTAGGCAGAGTATACCATCTTTGTTTTAATTATTCTTGAAGTCACAAATGCCTGTCTATGTCCTGACATCTTTCTGGAAAGCTATAAAGTAGATTTGGGGTGAAAAGGAAACAAACTGATAAGAGCAAACCCTCCTGGGGTCACTGTGAGGGATTTGGACAGAAGCCTGGAGATTTCCTACAGCCACTGAGAGTGCCTCTCTTCCTTTTGCATAGAAAGAGTCTTTGGACCCCCGAGATAAGCTTAGCCCTACCAGGGATCCAAAGGGTTCATGTGGGATGGGTCCTAAGCTTCAGTGCCAGTTAGCGGAAGTGGGAATGAAAGCGAACCAGTATTCAAGCGTGTGTCTCTAACAGCGACCTGGATTGCCCGCGGTGATAAGATGGGTGGATGCCGAGTGTGGAGACTCATCTGTCAAGTTCTTGTTCTATTTGTAATGTAATATTTTTTAAAAGAAATTATAGTAGTAGCTTTCTTTTTCCAAGATGAGTCACCTGGCCCTATTCCCTTGTATCACTTTTGCCACCTACCTTTATCATAGATGGAAATGTACATGACCTATCTCAAGTGTATGTATCCTGCTAATTTTACTTATAGGAGCTTAACACAGGGTGCTTGTGTTTCTGGAACTCTGGTTCCTCGGAAATGGTTACATGTAGCTTAAACTATGACTAGTCCTATTATTGCTGCTGCTCTTGCTATTATTAATATTGCTTCTCCCTGACTACTGTATATTTAAACACTTATTCTCCTACCTAAGCAAGCTCTTGCAACCAGATATTCCTTTAGAAAACCCTGGGGTCTACTTGTTGGTTTTAAGCTTCTTTATTTTCGTTTATCATTTTTGGAGACTGAGAATATTTGAAAGCAATTCAGCTGTAATGAAAACATTATTTTTTTGACCCTAGGTTCTTAGTTTGACATGTTTTGACCCTATCATTCTAACCGTGATTTAAATTCTGAATTTCAAGAAGCCTTATTAAAGATGTCAATTTGTGCACCAGAATGGTAAATGTTCCTGTGAACTTTGACTCCGAAAGGAAACTCTATTTTGAAAGAATAAAAGGTTTTCCTGATAAATATGTTCCTCATTTTGGGCTAATACTTTCAGTCTGAATGCTGGAATGGGGAAGGGCTGCGCCGTGGCCTGACCCCCCTTGCTCCCTCATTCCGTGATTCAGTGCTCTTTTACAACCCACAGCATTAGATTTTTATTTTGCCAAGCACACTTTTGTAATGGGATATAAATCTCCTGGTGCACACCTGATTAAATAGACCTGTCTGTGAATTAAAAAAGAGGGTGAGCCACTTGCCATCACGGGTGACAGGTAAGCACACCAGATAACCAGAGCTCCAGCGACTGTGGGGAGCTGCAGAGCTGTTTTTATTAACTTGAGAGCTAAGGTCACACTGCTCTTGGGGCCTTTGCCATGAAATGCAGATAAGCAGCCTTTCCTCGGCCGCGGATCTCCTCGCTGCGATTGAGAAGGGTTCTGCCAGAAGTTGTCCGGCTCCTCGCTGCCTGTTCTCGTTGGTGGGCCAGGGTGGGCACCACGGTCGGGGCAGTGAAGGAAGGGATGCTGACCTTTGCTCAACCTCACCACCACAGTCGCTCCTTCTGTCACCCTTAGCTGCTGGTGTGCTGCTCTTCTGTGTCGACGCCAACCTGGTAGGACATTAAATACTAGAGCTTGTCAATAAAAACTGTTAAATGATGCTAATTTCTTCCATTTTAGCTCCAAACCCAGCCTCTCAATGAGACGCTTAGAGAAATTTTCCTGGCTAGTTTAACTTACCCTTTCACTAGCTCTCCTGATCTTTACCAGGTAAAACTATTCACAGAGAAAAGTGAGCCACCTTCTCTACCTTTCTAGGAATAGAAAAATTGTTTTGGCAACAAGATACATTTTTTTAGAAAACGGACGCGCCCAGCCCATTCTTAGGGGTCATTGCACCGTACCCATCAACACCTGCAATTGCCCGTCTCCTCTGTCGTCTTCCCATGCCCTTGTGGCCCAAGTGACTAATGAGAGGCTGTTGGTGTATCTGGAACCCATGTTCCAGCAGCACCTTTGGAAGCGAGCAGGAGGATGGATACCTGGCTCAAAGAACTCGAGCACTGCCGTTCCTCTGTGTGTGTCAAGCACTTCTGCACAGTGTTCCTCTTGCCCATCAGATATCACCAGCCCCGCTTTACCATGGGGACACTAGGTCCTGGCGCATTCCACTAGCACCTGGGTGGAACTCACCCTCACGTCTGTGCCCTCCCAGGAGACTTTTGTGGGCAGTGTTTGCCTGGGTCCTTAACAATAGTCCATGCAGTAGGTAGGACAAGTGATAGTATTTCGGTTTGCACATGGGAAGGCCGAAGCTCCGGAGGCTCGCTGGCTCTTTTCGGGACATGGCAGCTGACAGTGACATACTGAGAACGTATCTGAGACCTTCCGACTCTTAGACCAACACCCTTTCCATTACACCAGGATTAACTCCACAATCATGAAAATCTCAAGAACAAAGCTAATCTTAAGTCTCTGTATAGCTTCACCCTTAATATGATTCCAAATTCCCATGTCAATCAAGCTGCAGTTCCCTAGGGGAGATCCCGTGAGGGGGAAGTCTACTTTGGCCGTCTGTTGAGCCGAGGCCAGGGAGGGCTCAGCTCTGCATCTAGCACGTGCTCGCCAGCTAGTTGGCGTTGAAGCTGCGGACCCTCTGGACCCAGATCCTGGGGCACTTTGCCTTTTGCTGACTCATGCCCTGGGTGCCTGCAAAGTGCATGGGCTGTGACAAGGATGCAGTGGATGTATGGAAGAAGAGTATCAGGTGAGCTAGAAGCCAGCACGCAAGGTGCCCCTGTTAGTAGGGACAGGGAGCAAGAGTGTGACCCTGCCTCACAGCAAACTGAAAGCAGGAGACTGCACCAGGGAAAGCTCCCCTCGCCGCAGCCCTGGCTCGGATCACAGGGGAAGTAGCTGCATAGCCGAGTGTGCTGCATTTGCAAAGGTCAGCCTTTAATTACATGCACAGTTAAATGGAAATACTGTAGAGAGGTCACGCTCATATTTCTTTGGCCTTCATTAATGTTATTGCTCTGTCACTTTCTCTCTCCTTGGGTTTGTAAATGAAAGTTCCTTTAGTACATTTAAAAGGATTATTTATTTTTAATTGTTTCACTTCTGCAGGGGAGGTTACCTTTTTTTGAGTAGATACAAAAATAATTTTTTGCCTGTGCATTGCTTGTTAATTTATTTCAAACCTTGTGCTTTTTATAGTCTTATCTACTAATGCTTTTGATTAAAACACAAGCAAAAACCAGCCAACATGAACAGGTTGAATGCCACATCTGTGCAGAAGATAGCAGCTCACTTATTTATGGCTCAAAGAAATGGAGCCTAAATTAAGCTAGCTATTGCTGGAGAGTGGATAAGCGGCCATTATGAATTATCCTTAATTATAGCGATTTCCTAAACTAATAAACCTGCTAAATCTTTATTGCAAAGGTTAGTTTACGCAGTGCATATAAAATCCGCATGTGCTCCGCATCAGCCGCCAGCTGTCTGACAGTGTGTTGCTATTTCAGTGAGTGTTCACATAAATTTTATGTTGGTTATATTAACAGTCAGTCCATATCACTACCCACAGATGCCAGTAGACATAAAAATTGCTCTCTAGTGAGCCTAAATATCCCTAGAAGCTAGTTGTGTCTAATGTTCCATGTAGTATTTGTACGTGAAAGCACCAGATTGGAGGGTTATTTACAGATGAATATTTCAATCCAGTTAGTTCATATAGGCCTACTTAGCCTTCTTTGCTGGTTTATTTGTATGCTAAATAATTCACCAAAGGTTCTTGTTTACTTTCTATAGTAGTTTCTATGAAATGCAAACAAGGGAGCCAACTTTGGGTGTTCAAAAGGCTAAGCAGCTCCGTGTTTAAATGCAGGTCAGGCTGCGGCAAACGCACTCTTGCCGCCGGCTGTCACTCAGTTCCCCACATTCCTCTGCCCCCCTTCCTCCTGCAGATAGAACTGAAGCTTGCCGCTTTCATAGGCATTTTTGGCTGGACTATCTTTTTTCTAAATTTATCTTTCTCAATACCTGCCTGTGTGCCTCCTTCAGCTTGCACAGTTAACCCCGGCAGCGAAGAACACATCCTTGGCTCCGAGACACTTCCCCATGGTCCTCTGGGCTGACAAGAACAGGTCAATCCTCTGCTATTGAAATGCCCTTGTTTTCTTCCTCCTTTTTTTCTTTCTCTTTTTCTTCTTTTTCTTTTTCTTTCATTTCTCTCTCATTATTTTTTCTGGCAAATTTCCAAATCTCAAGATGGGAAAGGACAGCAAACAGGGCCTTTCTCTTTTCCTTGAAAGCCCTGAGCTAGCCCAGCCTCTTATCACCCAGAAGGACAGAGGGACACAGTCTAGCTCTGAAAGATGCAGCCTTTGGTGGCCCCGAGAATAAATGTCCACCCAGCGGTGAGAAGGGTCACTGTTTTTTTAGCAAAAGTCAGGGTTACCTGGCCCTATTGTCCAGATGTCCCTATGGCTCGGTTTATGTGTGAAAAATACCTACCTGCCCTCACCTTTTGCAAATGTTTATGATCCTAAACATTTGCCCCTGAAGAGATTGGAAAACAGCCGCCTTCGTTTTCAGCCAGGCACTGCCAAGATCATGAGAGAGTTCAATAGCAGTGCTAACTTTTTATTTAATAATATTGATTTTATCATTTTTACTACTTACAATGGGGATTGGTCGGCTGATAGTTATTTGACCTCCCTTTGTGCATGGCTGTGGAGTGCTTCGTTAAAGCTATTGACATATATCTCTCTTCCCCCACTCTTCTTCCAGCAGACCATCTCGGCAAATAATATTGAGATGCAGTAACTGTTCCCTGATATTGATTTCAGATTGTGTTCATCACACCCTTCCCGAGGCCAGGCAAAGAGCAGCAGCCCCAGTTCTGCAAACCCTTGACTGCTGCGGGCTGAAGTATCCTTTCCATCCTTCAAGCAAGAATATCAACCATGTATGCCCCTCCCAAAAAAATTACCCAAGAAAATGAAAGCGTTTTTTATCATGATTACTTTTATGCATACATAATTAAACTGATCTCTTCAGATTTACATTGGGCTTTTTTCTGTATTTTTTTAAAGAAATGCTAGAAGATCTGTGGGTCCCTGAGCTCATAGGAGGAACTCTTGATTACATTTTAATCTTTTGGTATTCAGGGGTTGGCACACTCAGCCAGACCCAGGGCCTCTTTGACCTTCAGTTCTCAGCCAGCTGGGGCTGTTCTCACCACCTGGGCCTAAAAAGGTTCCATGTTTTGCCTCCGTGGACTGAGACGAAATGGCAGGGTGTTTAAAAGAACCAGTCATTTAACATTCAGGGAGTGGTCTACCTAATCCAGTGATTTTAATCTGGATATGGGTCCATGGGAAGGACATGACACATACTTTCGGTGGATTTGTATATTCATTGAGAAAAACATCAAACACAGTGCAGATAATACTGAAAATTGTAAATTTCATAGGGGGAAGAAGGGCAATAGAGAAACTGCACGGAGTGATTATGCCTAGGTGGTAGAATTGCAAGTTATTTGTATTTTCTCTTTGGGTATTTCTGTGCTTTCTAAATTTTCTTTTGCAATGAGAAAGAGGAACCCTACTTATAAGTGTTACTTTTGAAAATGAAAAGCTGAGTAGGAGGATTGGATCGCCAGAAGATCCCTGTCTACCAGAGGGGATGCACTAGCCAGGGTGGAAATGGACTCGCTGGCCATGCTGATCTCTGTCCAAGGATGTGGGGTGGACATCGCTCCTATCTCCCCGCACCTGCCAGTTTTCATTTTTCAAATCCAGTGGGGATTGTACCAGCCTTTGCCACTGAAGTGAAAGTACAAAATGATTAGGAAGAAGGGCTTTGGAATCAGGCAAGCCTGGGGGTAGTTCTTGGTTTTCTCTTACCAGCTATGACTTTGAGTAAGTTACTTAACTAAGTTACTTAACTTTGTCTGGGCCTCCGTGGCTTCATCTGGAAAATGGGTTATTGAGAGGATTACATTAGATAGTCTGTGTAAGCTCGTAACATAGTGCTTGGCATCTAGTAAGTAACAAATAAGTGGCAATTGTCATTCTGGCATCTGTATAGCAATCTCCTTGTCAAACCAGAACTAGAAATGGGCATTAGCTTAAACACAGTCCACAGGATGGTCATTTTTTGATCTTTAAGTCCAAGCGAGTCTCAGTTGAGAGCTCTCCAATGTCTAATTCCTATCAGATTTTCCAGGACAACCTGAATTTATATATCTCTCTTTGATTCAAGGCACTTCGTCTTAAAATATATGTCCAAATAGAAACATATTTTTATGTTTTTGAGGATTCTAAATAAGTAAATATATATATATATCAAGAAAATGCCTTATAGATCTTTATTCATGATTCTGCAAACATGATCACCATACTCATACACACACACACACACACACACACACACACACACACACACACCTCCTCTTCAAAACGTTATTCCAGAGGAAGACGGGACACCTAACAGGAATCCTTAAACTATCATCTCATCTTTGTCATAGAGTCAGTTTTACTATCCTCAAGTGTTTTTCATTTGTAGGGTCAGAAACACTTTCTAATACTGCGGATGGCATAGAAGTCTTCCCTGCAGGCAGCCATCTTCAGGCCTGAAAGCAGAGTATAAAAAGCAGCTAAATTAGAGACTTTACCCAGTTGCTGGAACCTGCTTAATGAGAGACAGCGAGCATTTTGCAGGCTACTGAACTTCTGAAATGTGACAATCCAAGCAAATGAAATCATGGTACCTTTCATTGTAGTTTAATTGGACTCAAAGTCGGCAAGAGGGGCTGTTGAAAGCTGCATGCACGGAGACAGACAGGAGTCGTACAACAACGAATTCAGCCCACCCAACACATCTTACAACTGTCCAAGCTCCACACTTGCTCTCAAGACTGACTCTTTCGGTCAAGAGAGAGAGAGAACTGCAGCAAACAAAAGCAGAGATTATAAGGCAGGCCAAACACTGGCATTGTGAATGGCATAGCTGTCACCCGGAGTTATGCATCTGAAGTAGCTCAGCCTCGTGGCAGCCAGTACAGGCCAATTTATTTTAAAGAGGCAAAAGGAAGTGAAACAAACTTAGGCCGTCTCTTCTGCCTGTGAGGGTGTCAAGATATCCATGTCAAGGAGTCCTGTTAACAGAAGGCTGTGGATGAGTTGAGTATAAACACTAACAAGAGAAGAACTAAGCACAGGCTTCCTGTTGAGTGGAGCTAAATGGGAATCCCAGTCGAGTAACCCAAAAAGCAGAAAATTACCATAGCTGTCAGGAGTGGGACCAAACCCTGTCAGACAGCAGTAAGGAATGGAAATTGCAAGGGAAAGGTGAGTGTGGAGGGGGATGACATTAAGAAGCAGATCGCTTTAGGATGTGCATGTCTGGAGTTAGGAGGCCCTCACAAGGTTCCAAAGGGCATCTTGGCTTCCTTGTTTTGTTCCTGTATCATTTAAATTCTCCAGGTTGAAAGTGATTCTATAATCTCAGCCTCTTCCGGTCCGACCATCCCGCCTGACCACTTGAGTCCACTTTTACCGTCATTATGGCCTTAGGTTTTAGCCAGTAAGGCTAAGAGAGTGGACAAATTGGGTGCCTGCATGTAACAGGCCATCCTGGACATTGATTTTTGAAGGTTCATTAGATAAATGCTGACATCACAGATTGATGTCTCTTTAAACCAGTACCTCGTGCAGGATTGTCTGGGGAATCAAAAATATTGATGTAACATGTTTGAGCAGAAGGCCCACTGGAGAATTCCCCTGCCTAAATGGGATCCATCAATTTAGGCTTTCTTTAATTATTCTAATTCTGTGCATCTCATTGGAAGGAAAGTTCATGTGCAGAACCAGTTTTTATGGGGGCTGCTGCCCCTACTTGGGGAGCAAAGGAAGGCCAAATGGGGGGCTAATGTCTATTTTGTCATCATTGTTTTGAGCTGCTGTTTGGTAATTAAAATTTTTGATCATAGAGTAATTTTCCCATACAGTGTGGCCTTCCAATTGACAAGGGACTGATGAATGGACCGACCCTGGGGCCAGGAGACTGCTGGGTTGCTCTCTTATGGAAGGCATGCTGGCAAAATAAAGTTGATGGTTTTGTTTGTGTTTAACCCTTCACCTTGGCACTATCAATAGATTGAAGACATCATTTGTATCTGCAAGTGTTTCTTTAATTAAGACCTTCTAAAAATCTTTCCTATTGATTCATTCCATTATCCTATTGATTAACTGCAGTGGATCATGTACTTGGTCTTCAGTGGAAGGCAGCATTCGCCGCCGCCTGTCATGACTGCAGATGCAGACCGCAGGCGGCCGGCAGCCAGCACCGGAGCCTGGCAGCAGTGTCTCGCGTTCTAATGAGGCATCCGTGGTGGCTCACCGAGCACCGCAGAGAAAGCCAGTTGTCTCCTGCTGGAGGGGTGGCCAGGCAGAAAGCATTCCTTCCAGTTATTTATACTGCAGCCACTTAGCTAGCTGCCGGGTTTGGGGGTGCTGGCAGGGAAGGGGAAAGACCCTGCTCTGCATAGGAATTTGAAAATCTTGAGCTTTGAAAGAGAAGCACACTCAGAAATCCAGGTGCGAGGCCTGCTTCAGAGGCCAGCCGTTCATTGTCCTTTACCCAGGCTGTAGCCCCCCACCCTTCCCTCCTACCTGCCCAGCCTCCTTGCTAGGCTACAGGAGGAACCACACGGGCTTCCTGCTTTGAAGCACTTCCCTCTGACTAGTCCAGAAAGAAGAGCTGCCCTCCTTACTGTACCTTCTGCCCCTGGACATGGACCTGAATCATCTAGTATCAAAAATGAAGAAACCTGTGGCTAGACTAGTTCCCAAACTTGGTGCTTGAGAAATATTCCTCAAGATTCCATAATACTGACTGTTACGAAGAATTATCCTGGTTGGAGTTTGAAGACAGAAGGAGTGTGTGTGTGTGTGTGTGTGTGTGTGTGTGTGTGTGTGTTACTGGTGATTGAACCCAGGGTCATTCTACCACTGAGCAATACTCCAGCCCTTTTTTATTTCTTATTTTGAAACAGGGTCTCACTAAATTACAGCACACTACCCTTGCAATCTTCCAGTCTGAGCCTCCCAAGTACTGGGATTAGACATGTGCCACCATGCTGGGTGAGAGGACTTTATAAAGCTGTGGTTTGATATTCTGGGATATGTAAAATCAATTGAGATAATGTACAAATGAGATAAAATATTCAGCATATAGTAGGTGCTCAATCAATAAGCCAATACTTGTTGGTCCACCAAAAATTCACTTATCTTCCTCCCATCCATTTCCTAGTGTATCCTCCCATGCAGCCTCTGCCTCCCTTCCTTTTTTTTCTCTTTTTCTTCTTTTTTTTTTTCTTCTTTTGGTATTGGGGATTGAACCCAAGGGGCATTCTATCTCTGAACTACACTCTCAGCACTATTTTATTTTAATTTCATTATTCTATTTTGAAGCAGGATCTTGCTAAGTTACTGCATATTGGCCTCAAACCTGTGATCCTCCTGTCTCAGCCTCCCAAATACTGAGATTTCAGGCATGTGTGCGCCACCACACCTAGCTTGCCTCCCCATCTTTCAAGTAAGCCAGGAAGCTGTCCTTCTCAAAAATTGGGACACCTTTGTTCCCAAATGGAATCCAACAAAAAGAGAAAATGTAGAAACAGGGATGCTCAGCAAGAGGTAAAGTAAGTTAAAGAAAATGATGGATCTTTGCTCTGCCTCTTTAGTAAGCAAATTGATTAATTTTCATTCTCAGAGTGAAAAATCCTAAGACGAAAGCATCTCACTTAAGCAATGTCACACTGGTCTTCTCAGTCAGGCCTGAGCTTGTGGTCCCTAGGTTAATGCTCGGGCTTCTTTGTAGTCCCCAAGGAAAGTCAGAAGGTCCCCTTCCCTGTGTGTGTTCTGGATTGCGAGGCTGGGGGTGGGGAAGCTGGTGGCTGTAGGGAGGAGCTCTCTTTTTTAACATGAGTATTTAAAATAAGAATTTCTGCACAGCAAAGGAAACTATCAAGAACCTCAACAGAGAGCTGACAGAATGGGAAAAGATTTTTGCTAGTTACTCCTCTGATAGAGGACTAATATCTAGAATATACAGAGAACTCAAGAAACTTACAGCTAAAAACACAAACAACCCAATCAAAAAAAAAAATAGGCAAGTGAACTAAATAGGCACTTCACAAAAGAAGAAATACAAGTGGCCAATAAATGTGTGAAAAAATGTTCAACATCATTAGCAATCAGAGAGATACAAATCAAAACTACCCTGAGATTTCACTTAACTCCAATTAGAATGGTAGTCATTAAAAATACAAGAAATAACAAATGCCGGCGAGGATGTGGAGAAGTAGGAACTCTAATACACTGTTGGTGGGATTGCAAATTAGTGCAACCACTTTGGAAAACAGTGTGGAGGATCCTCAGAAGACTGGGAATGAACCTACCATATGACCCAGCAATACCACTTCTAGGCATCTACCCAAAAGAATGGAAACCAAATTACCAGACTAATGCATGCATATCTATGTTTATAGCCACATAATTCACAATTGCCAAACTATGGAACCACCCAAGATGTCCATCAACAGATGAACGGATTACAAAACTACGGGATATGTACACAATGGAATTTTATGCAGCCATAAAGAAAAAAATTATGTCATTTGCAGGGAAATGGATGGAATTAGAGAACATTATGCTTAGTGAGATTAGTCAGTCACAAAAAGTGAAAAGTCAGGTGCTCTCCCTAATACGCAGAAGCTAGGGAGAATAGGGCATAGAAGGGACTCCAGACAAAGATGGAGAAAACCTTAGATGAATAAAGAAGGTGACGTAACTGAGGGAGATGGGAGAGGGGAAGAAGGAAGCACCCTAATGCACAGGATGTACATACACAAATTTATCAAAGTCAACTACTATGCTGAGCATGAGAAGGAGGGAAGGGGGAGGG
>PVJS01015772.1:0-38414 GCA_004027185.1 Glis glis | reverse complement strand
AGTAATTCCATAGATTCACTTCTTTCTTACCCTTCCCCTTCCCTTGTACCCCTTCCCTTGCACCACTGAGGGTTCTCAGTTGTCATTGGAGTCCCTTTTGTGTCCCCACTACTCCCTAAGTTGCGCATATTAATGAAAACATATGTCCCTTCTTTTTTTGTGATTGGCTGATCTCACTTAACATAATGTTCTCCAGATCTTTCCATTTTCTTGCGAATGCTGTTATTTTGTTCTTCTTTATTGCTGAGTAGAATTCCATTGTGTGTATTTCCCATAATTTTGTAATCCATTCATCTGTTGATCTGTTTGCGGTACCGGGTATTGAACCCAGGGGCGTTCTACCTCCGCGCTACACCCCCCGGCCCTATTTT
The DNA here is from genome assembly GCA_004027185.1 of Glis glis. Classification (NCBI taxonomy): domain Eukaryota; kingdom Metazoa; phylum Chordata; class Mammalia; order Rodentia; family Gliridae; genus Glis; species Glis glis. Next base: position 38,043 of record PVJS01015772.1, on the reverse strand, counting down.
TTATACTTTATTTTGAAACCCGGTATCACGAAGTTGCGGAGGACCTCACTGAGGAGAGAAAGAGAGAGAGAGAGAGAGAGACAGGGAGAGAGAGAGTGAGAGAGCTGAGGCTGGCCGCGAATCCGGATCCTCCGGTCTCTGCCTCCCAAAGTACTGGGATTACAAGCGTGCGCCACCACGCCCGGCTTTCTGTTGTTTTAATGTAAGGATGCCAGTCCTTTTATTTCTGACAAAAATTCTTTTTCTAAGATTATTAATATAAAATTCAGTTGATTTTATATAATAAACAGGGCCACATTTTTTATTATTCTGAGAGATTATCTTTCCTATTCCATCCCTTCTTTTTTCTCTGTCCCACTTCGCTTCTTCTTCAAGAAGTAAGTAGTTAAATACATATTTTTTTCAACATGTGGACTGTGGAGATTTCTAGTATGGTATGTGCATGAGTATAAACTGGATACTGAGACAGAGAGCGAGAATGGGGGGGGGTTGGCAATGTTCTTCCTTATTGTCAGTTCCAGAGCAAGGAATGTATTTGATGACTTTTGCCCTTTTGATACTGAAGAAAAACTAAAACTAAAGGTACAGGGCACCATGTTCTTTGTGATTTCAAGCAATGTCATTTCTGGTTCTTGTGTGATGATTGTCCTTAAATTATTTATAGTATTTTAAAATTTTTCTTCATGTGTATATTTTCCTTTTTACTCTAAATGATTTTTTTCCTGATTTAAAAAATGGATACTTATTTCAAAGCAATTCAAATTTCAAAAGCTATTATAAAGAAGAAAACAGAAATCAATTCTACTCTTTTTAATTAATGATCACTTCTGTTTGGTGATTATTCCTCCTGACCTGTACTAGATTATCTCATTAATTTTAGAATCAGAGTAAACAAAAACATCACAAAGGATAAGGAAGCAAGTGCTATACCTATGATCTTGACTCACAAATGATTAATCCTGATGCATACCATTTCTTTTCTAGCAAATACATTCGTATTCCTTCTTAGTTCCTCCACCACATTCTCTTCATGGGTGAGGGGTGAAGAGGTAATAGAACTACTCATTTAATAAAAAGAGAGAAAAGATAAGGTACTGGGGACATGCTCTACAGAAAATTAGGTACCAGAGCTTAGAAATAACCACTCTGGTCTGTCTCTTCCATAAAAATACTTTCTTCATTCACCCTATATCATAGTTTGAAGAGGAAACTTTTTATAAGATGAATATGTGTAATTACAACTAAAACTTCTTCCTGTATTTTCTTCTAGCATTTATATATTAAAAATTTTTATTTCTTTAAACTATAGATCGAATATAGAAAATAGTTACTGCTTCTTTATATTTTTTGTGTCTCAAACTTTCACTGTGACATTATGAGGGGTATGTGTATGTGTGCGGACACATACACACACATACATACATATATATAATGATTTTGTCAATGGTTCTAGGCTCAAAATTCCCTGTCCAAGGCAGGCCATAGATACTAAAGTTTCTCTTCCCCAAAGTAGGTCATAGATATTCTAATATTTTCCCACCTTTCTGTCTTGGAGCTTCAAGTCTTCTGACTGCCTTGTCTGATTGCAGGTCATAAGACCTTCTTTTCCCAGAGGGATCCTGTTGCATGCTGGAGAAGAAGGAATGCAAAAAAAAAAAAAATCCAAACCAACTGGCCTTGCTAGGTTTCCCATTCAGCATATTAACCTATGCAGTGAAGTCTCCATAACAGTCCAAAAGGGCAGGGCTCCAGGAGCTTCAGGATAGCTGACCTCACAGTGGCTCCTGGAGGGTGGGGCACCCTGGGGCATGGAAGCCCCAAGCCCTTCCTTCTTCCATGCCTTGCCCTAGGCATCTCTTTATCAGTATCCTTTGAAATAGACTTCACATTAAATCAGTAAATGGAAGTAAGTGTTTCTCTGAGTTCTGTGAGCAGTCCAAGCAAATTAACTGACTCCAAAGAAGGTCTGTGGGAATCCTGATTTATAGCCAGTGGGTCAGAGGCCGGTGTAAAACAAACTTTTAAGAAGCGGGGCCCTCTTGGGAACTGAGCCCCAAGCTGTGTTATCTGACACTATGTCCAGGTAGATAATGTCAGAACTGAATTGGATTAGAGACACCCGGCTGGTGTCCACTGCTATAGAGTTTCTTGCTTGCTCATGATGAGAAATCACCACACCTTTCGAGGTCACCGAGTGATCGTGCTGTGAGTGGACAGTAGGAGAAACTGAGTGTGAGGTGGTTTTTTCCTTCTGTGTACTAAGAGGTCCGATCTATGATTATACAGCAGATGATTTATTATTAAAACATCTCGCTAGGAGAAAATATGTAGTAATATAGATCCTGTGGTTTTGTCTCAGGTTTGCAAGAGACTGCTCGCATTGCTGTATCTTGCACAGGAAACACCACAGACAGACTTAATTTGCCTTTTGTTTTTTCCTTCCAGAGCATTAAAGTGAAAAACTGCTAAGGAGCTAAAAAAAAAAAGTGGGAGTTTGGAAGAAGTCACATTAGTTTTGGACAAAATTTATATACTAAAAAATCACAGCAATCACATTCTTCTTTGAGTCATTTTTTATTTAACATATAAAACAGGATGCTCATTTTACCTTGACGTAAAATACACAGCTGATGCCCAAGATAAGATAGAATTATAAAAAAAATTCAAGCCTCTGACCTCATATCAGTGTACAGGATATGTCAGACACTGGACATTCAAAATACTCTTTTAGTCTCTCAGCTATTTCTAATTATATCACCTTAAATGACTATTACCTGATAACTATTTTTTTAAAAAAGCATTTAAATTAGGCACATAATAAATTACTAGAGTCACCAAAGGTTGTGCTTCATTGTTCTTGAATGCCATCAAACATTTTCTGCTAATGAGTCTATCCAAAAAAAGTCTTATTAGAAACGTGCATACCCTTAAGTTATTTATCTTAATGAGTTTAGTCTGAGGTAAAGAAAACACATGAGCAATGCAATATACTTTGCATTAGACCGTGCAGAAACATTTATCAGGAGTGAGTGTGATGGAGGTTTCAGGGCAGCAGTTGTTATATGCAATATTTTTATTTTTTAATAAAGTGGATACAATTGTTAACACTGTCTATTAACAATTTTACAGCCTCACAGTAGTAGCACACAGTATACCATGCATACAGGCTGGTGTTTCCTAACCAGGAACGCAGCGCCTCTGTTGCATTCTGGGTAACGGCAGGGGGTGTCTCAGAAACAAAATGCTAACTCTCAGGCATTCTTGTGTGAAGTGGACCCAGCGTGATGAGGCTCCGAGCTGTAGCTGCTGTAAAGGACTGTTTTTCCTTGTGCCCAAAGTGTGTTAAACTCCAAGAAATTAGCCCTAGTTAATCTCTAGGTAAGAATACACTTTTGTTCTTATTTAATTGACAATTTATGTGTGCAAAGTACATGTGTTAGTACAGTGGGTAGGGTGCAAGGGGTCTCAAAGAGCTTATGTTATTTTGAGGATTAAGAATATAGAGAAAAAGATAAATAGATTTATGTTCTCCCTCTCCCCCATTTCTTTTCTGTCTCTCAATGTACATGACAGAAAGATTACCACCTGGAACTGGACCTGTGTATGATGGCTCCTTTCTGTTTGGCTACTCTGAAGATGAAAAGAAAATTCATTTTCACTCCTCTTTTCCCACTCCAGCTCTCTCCATCTTTTAAAAAATAGGGGTGGGGGCCAAGCATGATGGCACATGCCTGAAATTTCTGTACTTAGGAGACTGAGACAGGAGGATCACAAGTTAGAGACCTGCCTCAACAACTTAGCAAGACTCTCAGCAACCTAGAGAGAGAGAGAGAGAGATCCTGCTTCAAAACAACAAATAAAAAGAGTTCGGATATAGTGCAGAGGTAGAATGCCCCTGTGTTCAATCCCCACTACCAAAACAGACAAATAAACAAAAATAAACACAAAAAAACAAACAAAAATCCAAACAAACAAAAAATCACAAAAAAGCTAAAAAACAAAACAAAACAAAAAAACAGGGGTGAGGACAGGTACTGTCAGTAGGGGGTTGTTCAAGAGCACCACTGAATTCCATTCTGGTGTTATTTGGAAGATTTCTATTAAACATTTTGTCAACAGTCTATATGCATAAATCAAACTGAAATAAAAGATTCGACATCAAGTCTCCTGTCACAGAAGAGCGCCTAAAATTCCACACTTACTTCTTTCATAACGTTGTAACTTGAAACAAAAAAACAATCGTTAACACAATTATGACCTCCATTGATCTTTAGTGAATTGATGTGATCTCCATAATGTGACAGATAATTAAAAGATATCTGAGTCTCTGAATAACAACAAAGATAACAGTGACGGCTCAAGTCCTTGCACGGGGCAGGAGGCATAGAGTAGCCTTGCTGAGGAAGCCTCAAAATCAAAACCAAACACCCCCACCATGCGGTTGAGAAGAGAAGAAACCATCTGGCCAGGACAAAGCAGAGAGGTTCTGCAGATGGGCTCTGACTCCTGCTGCCCGGCGCTCCCAGCATTGAAATGCTCCAGGCTTTGGCAGGAGGAAAATGCAAGGAAGTCTTGTGTAAAGTTCTAAATTTGCTAGATGTAAAACAGCAACAAAACCAGAAGCTGCTGACCTCAAGTCAGGGAGTCCAAAGGTAGAGATGATTCATCACTGCCTATTTTTTGGTAGAGTAAAAGTTCAGCAAGAGGTGCTGCTATTGTGCATCTGATGTGGGAACCAGAGCTTCAGGTGTGAGATTCAGAGTTAAGCTCAAGCCCTTTATTGTGGCAGAAAGATCCATTCCTTTCATTTGGGAGCTGGACTCCCTGGGTGCCAGATGTTGTAGGGGACAGTGGGGCTGGGACTTTGAGGCCTCCATGTGCTTCTTTACTTTTTCTCAAGGTTGATGGTTAAAGGCTCTTCCTTTGAATTTCTAAATTTAAATATGAGAATGAAAGATATTGATATGTTCACCAGATTACAATGGTAGAGTTTAACACTATTTTTTATTGTTCTTCCATTTGGGAAAGAGCAACATGGGGGCCCCTTTTTTATTGTGGTGCTGGGGTTCCAACCCAGAGACTCATGCATGCTAGGCATATGCTTAATCACTGAGTTTCAACCCCAGCCCCACATGTAACCTTCTGTCATGTGGTTTGAGCTTTCTTCCACTGCAGAGTTAACATAGTTAACATTCAGTGGTGGTTTCAGGATTTCTATGTAGGAGTGGTTTAGGGATGGACAGCTATCTGATGGCAAGTGGTGCCCAGCAGTGCACAAATTTTGTAAAAATATCCTTTCCCACAAGCCTCTTTTCTTTTGCCCTTGGAAAGCACACTCCATGGAAATTGACCTTGAAGCTGTTTGCATTTAAGAGTCTGCTGTTTGCAATTAAATTGTACAGTTTAGTTTAAAAAAAATAGCATCAGTTTGGGGACAAGGCCCTCCTTTTCAGTTTTTAGAATATTTCCATGGATGGGGATGGTTTGTGGCATGCTAATGGAGAGCCATTGGGTGTCTGAATCCCTCCAGCTTCCCAACTGGCACAGTGGCTGAAAGTGCCCCACATGGTTTGTAAATCTCTTAAAGATGTTGCATCTCTGAAGCGCATTTCACTTCCTCCCTGCTACATTCTACCGTGTCCACCTTTTGGAGCATCACTGAGGTGGGAAATCCTGTATAAATGGCCAGTCCATTGAAGCCGGTATTCACAGCATGTGTTTTATTAACACACTTTTCCATCAGTAGTCTTCCTGAAAATCTCCCTTGGGGGAGAAGACTGCTGGAGTGTGTGTGTGGGGGCTTGAGAGGTTTTAGAAATAAATGAAGAGTGCATAGTATATGATTTTTAACAATTGATTTGCTTGAAGCCATTTTATTTTGACAATAATGTGAGTGTACCTGGAGCATGAGACAGGCTCCGGACCTGGGTCTTCTCTAGTGTGCAGAGCGAGATAGACAGTTCACGCAGAGTTGTCTGGGGAAAGCACACGCCATGGAAGCTCGGGCTGCCACTCACAGTGTGCAAGCTGTGGCCCTGCAGAGATCACAGGCCAGGCTTCCCACAGCCTCTTACAACCCAGAGTTCCTCCAGCACATTTTTCTTTTGGTATGAATATTTCTGCTTTCCAATTGAGTCTAGACCTTGGTTTTATAAAAGGAAAAGAGGACATTGTTTGTATAAATATATGCATGTGAGTATGCTTATGTATTCATAGATGAAATCATTATGATTGCCTAAGCATCAAATTATGTAAAAATATCCCTTTTCACAAACCTCTTTTCAAGCATGTGAAATATGAAAATATTCAAGGTCTAAACTGCCCATGAACCTAATGCTCAGAGGAAAACAACGTAACAAACTGGATCATTGAAGTTTAAATTGGAACACAGAAGTTAAAAATATTTAAAAAGGATGACCTTTCACCATGTTGCATGTAGGGCTCTGAAGTCCTTGAGAAAGTGACACAGCTTCTTTGTGTCTGCTGAGTAGGTCTGATTTTTACTGTGTGGCACCCTTTGTGTTTTCTTGTTTTCCACTCCTTTCTTCTTCTGCAAGTTCATACCATTTTATTAATATTTAAGGAAAGTTATAATTTTAGAAATTGAAATTGAAGAATGGGCAATTATAAGCATTTTATCTGCTGGGCTTGATACAATCAGAATGTTTAGCATAATTTGAAATATTATGTTTTGTGTGTTTGGGTATGAATCTAGACACAATGTGTTTATCTATCTATCATCTATCTGTTGGTATATGCACTATCTATCATGTAATCTATGTATGAAGCCAGGTCATACTAGCTCACAAAAGATGACAGGTAAAATTCCAGGAATTTTGCACACTGATTAGGATCCAGTTGGCAGTCTGAAAATGACTATGGCGAGAATTCTTACACCATGGATATTGGCAAATGATAATATCCAAGATTTTTTTCTTCCTAGAAAGCAAGTTATTAAATAATTTACCATTATATCATTGCAGGTTAGGTCGGGAAAGGAAAGGAACATAGTTCAGTTCACAATGGAAGCAACAGTCATTTTTAAAACATAAAAAAGTTAAAGAAAAAGAAAATTTTGGCAGTTTATTTTAGCTCATATGCTCATAAATAGTTTTAAATCCACTTTTCTTATCAATAATTTTAAAATAGAATTGTAGTTTATTTTATTTCTTATTTATTACTATGTTGATATTAATATATTTTAGAACATTTGTACAAAAGCAAAATTAGGACATCTGTTGACATTTTTAAAATCTAAGCCCCCGCATTTGTGCTTTTTTAGATGGTTGAAGAAATATTAGCTGAACCTAAGTAAAGCTTCTGAATTTGATTTTTAGATAGTTGCAGAAATATCAGCTAAACCTAAATATTGATGCAAATGAATACTACATGAAAAGTGAAGGAATCAAACTTTTCCTCCTGGCATAGCTGTGTGTGCTCGTTTTTGTCAACCCTGTCATTTGGTGTTATTTACATATTTTATATTCAATTTGTATGTGTCTGTGTCTACGTATATGCACATATATATACTCCCAGAGGCCTAAGCAAATTATAATATTAAGAAAATGGAATCTCTGGTTTGTTAAAAATTCTACAGGAATGATTGGTAAAAACTGGGGCAGGCAAATGACTATGGTGGCTCTCTGATCCAGCCAAACAGCCCTTTCTCTTTTTTAAAAGTTCAAAATGTCCTCATTTCTGTTTTTTCTCTTTGGCTTAATGATGCATGTGGTTTATTATATGCACACTCATAGTTCAGTGAATGCCTTCTCTAGCAGTCGCAGATACCCAGTATGAATTTAGGTTTATTTATTAGATTTACTTCTAGAAGGTGTTGAGATGGGAGCAGGGCTGCTGAGCAGATGAGCACTGGAGTTGTGCAGCACAGTAACTGAAAAAGAAAGACCCTGAGCTTTGTTGGGCAAAGAAAGCAAAAGTGGAAGGAGTGATTTCTGAACCTGGAGGGAGATAGCAGGAATGGAGGCGATTCCAGAAGCAGCTATTTCTGAACCTCGACAGGCCAGCCAGCAGGAGATATTGATGCTCTAGAAAGATTCATCCTTTTCTCCAGCTACCGATGACCGAGGACTTCCCCAGGCACATCCCTTTGGCTTTCAGGATCTTCAATGGAGAGGTGGAGAGTCAAGAGGTAGGCCGACCTTGAATCCTCAGATAATTCCTCAGAAATTAGCTTTAAAAACTAAACCCATGGCATTTCATTTCTCTGTTGATTGGCTGTTTGTTGTTGTTGTTTTGTGTTTGTTTTGAGGAGAGCACAGCCCAGCACTTTCTCCATATTGACAGATTCCCATGTCGGGATGGTAAATGGAGCGGAGACAATGGAGTTCTTGCAGAAGTATCAGCAAATTCTACAGCAGTAGTTCACACATGCAGCTACTATACATTCATTCATTCATCGTTATTTTCCTAAGAAATGGGGCAATGTGGGAGTATATGCTACAGTGAAGTCCAAGGGGTCATAGTTCAAGAACAAAGAAGCATGTACAAAGGTGTGTTATCTGTTGGTTTGAGTTTTCAAACCTGAAATTCTTTACATTTCTGGGGTACTATGTAAATATCACTCAAAAGCAGTGACTTCTTGGTAAAATGCAATACTGGAATGGAATACTGCCTTTTCATAAAAATAAGAAATGTGTGGAAAATTAAATACCTTAAAAAAGTTAAAAAATAAACATACTCTCACAGTTTGGGGGTTTGAATGAACCCCGTACCAAGGAGTTGAGAAAACTCCTACTTTGTGTAACATCCTGGACCCTCTAGGATTCCAAAACTGCTCTGCAAAGATGATTTCAGCACTATCTCTGCTGCCACGTTCCATGGAGAAAGCATTTTGGCATGTCCTCTGCACAGAGTGGCTTTTCATGACAAATCACTGTTAATGCTATAAAAAACTGCTTTAAGTAGTTTTTTTCTGTATAAAAGGGTTTAATACTTTAGATCTTGATATCAAAATTAAGTATGTTCTGTAAAAGTTTAAATTAATTCATTCAGTGCACTTGTTTTTACACGACTCATCTTATTTTCCATCCTACGTAGAATTTCAGCTCAATTGCACTATTTTCCAATCACATTGGAAAAGAAAAAAGAAAAAACCCCACAACTTTCCAACTACAGAACCTAAATCAAAGATGCTGAATGTATTCTCTGTGATTTAATTTTATTTTAAGTCTCTACTGTATATGGAGTCTCAGGGGGAGTTTTTCTCAATTGTATTGGGAGAAGTGATCTTTATCAGGTAATTCCTTTCTTGGCATATAAAAATGCTGACTGTCATGCTGAACATGGATATCCATCAGGAATCAAGGGGGAAAGCTTAATTTGTATTGTTTTGGAAGTAAATGTTTCAGTGATCATAAAATTCTTTTTATGCATTCCTTGAGTACTTTGGGTGGTGTTATATTTGTTATTATACAAATAAACATATTAATATAGATTATTCTTCTTTAAACACTTTGTAATTTTGCTTACTCAACAAAAATGAGTAATTATTTTAAAATATTTTCCATCACTTCATCAACTATATCTTTGTGGTACTGTTTTTGGATCACTGTTGATCGGTCATTTTCCAAGTGATTCATCCCTGATGGAGTACATCAACTTATGTGATCATGTCTTTGATTCTATTTATAAATTTCTTGTCACATATTTGAGGCAAACCTGAGGATAGATCATTGAGTAATTGTTATTTTTTCTCTTGTAAATATTTCATTTCTCCATTTTCTTCTTCAGTGGCCGTTTGAAGAATCCAATCTGTTGAGAAAATACAAAACATAGCATGATTAATTATTTTATTTTAGCTAATAAATACTAATCTCTTTGGAGAGAGTCTAGGTTAATAATATATTGGTAATTTGGGGCATACAACTAATTCATATAATTGAGAAGTGTTTTTATTTTCACTGACTTAGTAATATTGAATTTCAAGAAAATGACATTTATGAAATTGCTATTTCATTTTAACTTTTTCATTGGTTAAATATACAATATCTCCTAATTTAAAAAAAATAGTACATGTATTGAACTAAATTAAAGGTTTCTGGAAAAGATTTTGGGAGAACTACACACTGCAGTCGGCTGGCACTATTTCTACATTGCCATCATCTTTTTTTCAGGAATTCAGCAGATAAATTTCCATCAAATGATTGATGATCATAAATTGAGGTCATTAAAATTGGTAGGGAATCTGGTAGGCATGCCATGGCTAGGGTGTTAGGGTTAGGGTGTTAGGGTGATTTCTGATTTTCTGAATTTTCTGTATTAAGTTCAAATGTGTTAGAACATCTGCCAATAGGCCTAATATGAGGAGCCTCTTGGAAGACCCTGCATCCTTTAAATATGAATATAAATTCATGAACTGTAAGAAAAATTTCACGTGGTAGTGAATGCGTCATATTTCATTATTTTGTTATTTGGAGGTATCATAAAATTTATTAAGTCCTGTATTTATTTACGATGCAAAATAACAAAAATAAGTATGGGTGCTGTAAGGGACCTTTGCAGTGAACTAATATAAAAATATATTAAAAAAGAAACTAAGGGTCTTAGGGAAGTAGCTTTTCAATTGTATGTATTTTTTTTTAAATTTGGGAATGGGCTAAATATATATCAAGCAAAAGAAATGAATTAATTCTGTGGAAGTGTGGTACCTCCACACAATTTAAATTACAAAGTTATGGTAAATTATGTGAACGTTTGAAAAACATATAAATATATTGGTACTAGTGATTGGACCCAGGGATGTTCTACTTTTGAGATATACCCCCAATTTTTTTTTATTTTCTACTTTGAAACAGGGTCTCACTAAGTTGCTGAAACTGGCCTTGAACTTGCGATCCTCTTGTCTCAGCCTCCCAACTGGGGTTACAGACATGCACCACCATGCCTGGCTTGAAATGTATATTTTTAAAGTAATTGTTCAACACTTGAGGACTTAGAGGGTAAAAATGTTCAAAAATAAGTTCTTTCAGGTTAGAAAAGTTTTTTGGGACTAGAGTCTCCCACCATGGTAGAATCTAGTTAGTGGTAGATGGGAAAAGGGCGATAACAGAACAGGCAAACATGAAAACAGAACTAAATTAGTCTTTCCTGGAATGTCAGCTCTCCTTCATGTCTCAGGACTTTTTCTTTCTACCAGCTATAGAAAGCTCTGGAGTCACAAACCATTTGGCTCCTTGACTTGTGCCTGCATGTCCTGAGCCGAAAACAAACCAGCCAAGGTGTTCACAAAAGCAGGTAGTGAATTTTAAGACTCTCTTTCCTGTTCTGCCTGGCTTTTGATCTTTTCTCCTCCCTCTTTAAAGTCTCTTTGCTTCTTTTCAACCTTCGTTTGCTTCTGCACCCTAAATGTCCTGTTGTAATACTTCACTTCCATTATCTAAGCTTTTTACCCAGTCAGTCCATCAGTCCGTCCTTCCTTCCTTCCTTCCTTCCTTCCTTCCTTCCTTCCTTCCTTTCTTCCTACCTACCTCCCTCCCTCCCTACCTACTGGAGATTGAATCCAGGGGAATTCTATCTTGGAGCTACACACCCTCCCACTCTTTGTTCTTCTTTTTTTAAAACAGGATCTCACTAAGTTGCTGAGACCAGCCTTGAACCTGTGATCCTCCAGTCTCTGCCTCCCTAGTACTGGGATTACAGGAATGTGCCACTGAGCCCTGCAAATTTTTGTTTTGCTTTGTTTTCTTAAGGGAAGTTGGGTGATTAGAGTGGAAATTAGGAGAACATAATTTATAGCTATAAACTGGACTGGGCCAATCCTAGCCAAAATCTGAAATAGAAAAATTAGTTGTTGGCCCCCAGACTTTCCTTGTAGCATGTGCTTTCTTTTCTTCTTCTAGTTTTTTCTCTTTGTTGTTGTTTTTGCTTATTTGGTACTGGGGATTGAACCCAGGGGTGCTCTACCACTGAGCTACATCCCAGCCCTTTTTAATTATTTTTTTTTGAGACAGGGTCTAGCTAAATTGCTGAGGCTGTTCTCAAACTTGTAATCCTCCTATCTCAGCTTAATGAGTCACTGGGATTATTGGTGTGTGCTACCATGCTCAGCTTCTTCTTATATTTTTAATGATCTTGTTTGTACTTACCCTTGCTCAGAACCCTATGACAAAGGGTCTGATTAAACAGTCCTTGGTAAAAAGTAGGTGCTTGGTGAATAATATGAATAAATATTCAATGAAAAAATTCATCCTCATATATAGAAGACTAAAAATTGTGAGGAGCCACAGCAGCCCCCCCTTATCTACAGGGTATGCTCTCTAAGGTCACCAGTGGATATCCGACATAGGAACAGTACTGAACCTTGGATACACTATCTTTTTTCTCTTCGTACATACTGATGATAAAGTTTAATTTATAAATTAGGCATATCAAGAGATTAATAATAATAACTAATAAGTAAAAAAGTTATAAAGGTATTTTATAATAAAAGTAATGTGAATGTGATCTTTCTCTCTCAAAGCATCTTATTATACTGTACTATATTTTTGGACCATGGTTGACTGTGGATAACAGAAACTGTTGAAAGAGGAACTATGGATAAGAGCAGATTACTCTATTCTCCACCCCAATAAGTTATATTGGATGAGGAGCAAAGCTGTAGGATTAATAAATAAATCAGCAGTGGTGGGCCTTAGGCATTGGTATGAATAAAGTTAGGAGAGGCAAGTTCTACCTTCTCATAGTGTCTCTGTGGGCTGTTACTCTATTTTTATTGGGTACACTGAACTGATTGGGCATCTCCCTCAAACAAATGGTACATAAGGTTTTGTGAAGTTTTAACTTCTGCCATGTGTACTATGAAGAGAGAGATGTCAAAAATGTATCTTTGGGGTTGGGAGTGATGGTACCTGCTTGTAATGCCAGTACTTGAAAGGCTAAGGTAGGAGGATCATAGTTTTGAGGCCAGCCTCAGCAACTTAGTGAGACTCTCAGCAACCTGACAAGACCCCGTTTCATAACAACAAATAAATAAATAAATAAATAAATAAATAAATAAAAAAGGACTGGGAGTATAGCTTAGAGGTAGAATGCCCATGGGTTCAATCTCCAGTACCCCCCCATCTCATAAACACCAATTTATCTTTTTGGAACAGAATTATTGCTTCAGGAGAAATCTTTGGCCTGTCCCGCACATGGAGTCTCACTAGGAAGTTGCAGTGGATTTCCAGGGAGGTGGGGTTCAGGAGAAGGAGGGAGAAGCGATTGTCCTGATGCGTCTGCTCCAGATCTAGTTAGTATACAAAGATGCCTGGGATGTAAGACACTCTTCTGAGCCTACTTCGGACTGAACAGTCAATTCAGGGAGACTTCGAGGTAACTTTAAAGCAAAAAGAGGTGTGGGAGGTTGACCTCTTCATTTAAATGCAACTACTGAAAGTCTGAATCCAACCCAGGACTCTCATTCCAAAGTCAAATATTTTTATGTTTTACAGTTCATGACCCCCTTGAACAAAACCCAGTTGCTGGAGTTTCAGAATGAGGAGTCCTGGCCGAAACCTGCAGCCGTGGGATATGACTCCAAAAGGGTGGACTTGGAAGACAGATTGCTGCTTGAAGCCAGTCACTTCCCAGCTCGTAACCTTGAAAGACCTACTGAACCTGTCTGTGCAAGTGTCCTCAGGTATAAAATGCAGGTAGAAGACTTGGTTGACAAGTTTGTTGTAGGGACAATGGAGAGATAATAGTAGTGTTGACATAGAATTCAAATCCTTATTCTGAACCTTATTAACCATGTGGCCCTGGGAAACATAGTTAACGTTTCTGTTCCTGTTTCCTCATTTACAAAATGAGGTTCATGATGATGTTTTCCTCATAAGAGTTGATGTGAATATTAAGTGGGGATGAATAAAGTGGAAATGCTTTAAGCAAGCCGGGCATGGTGATGCATGCCAGTAATTCCAGTACTTGGGAGGCTGAGACTGGAAGGTTGCAGGTTCAAGGACAGCCTCGGCAATTTAGTGAGACTCTCAGCAACCCAGTGAGACCCTGTTTTAAAACAAAAAAAAAGAAAAAGAAAAGGGCTGGGTGTGTAGGTGGGAGGTAGAATGCCCTTAGGTTCAATCCCTAGTACAAAAGAAAACACACCCACCCACCCACACACACACATACACACACACACACACACACACACAGAGTAAGCACTCAATAAGGGCTAGTTCTCTTCCCTTCTATTCTCTTCTACCTTGGAATCAGTTCTGATTGCTAGGTTTCCTACTGAAGTGTTTGAACTAACTAAACCAACTTGTCAAAAGAGTCCCAAGTTCGTTAAATGTTCTTCTTTGGGACTTAAAATGAAGAGCTTAGAAAGCATCAGAATGTATAAACACATTTATTGGATGGAAAATGTCTTTATTTTTACATGTATGCTTTGTAGATGAGAGACCCAAAAACAGGTGGATGAAACTTCCTATTTATTTGCTTGTCTTAAAGAGAGGTCTGCAGCCAGAGAGAACCTATGCAAACATCAGCTCCGACCTTCCTCTTCTCTCTCCTCTAACTATACGGGCAAGTGCAGCACTCAGACTAGGAGACCACAGTGACAGACATCAGGGATAACTGCTTTAGAGGTGCTTATAAACAAAGAAACCACTTCCTGTATTTCAAGCACAACCAACAATCCAGGCCTTGGGTACCACAGTGTGGCAAAGTCAGGTACTACAGAGAACACATACCTGGTAAAGTAAGGAACAAATACTGAATGAGTTGGAGAATTCTGTCTTGGGGACTTTGCTGGAGAAAAGTCCGGGGTTCTATTTATTGAATTAACTGCTACTGACCTACCTCTTTGAAATGGCTTTGTTCATTGTCTCCTCTCATAGTAAACTCCAAAGAGGAAGTTTACACAAGAGTCAGGAAGAATAGGAGCAGTTGGTGATTCAGTGGGAGAGAAACTTGATATTTAAACTATCCAGTTAAATAATTTTGTTGCTCATGCATTAGAAAAATTCACATGTAATTACAAGGTGTATTTTAACATAGTTTATTTATTTAAAAATAGGTAGAACATTGGGACATTGGGGAATATTGTGCTAGAATAAAGGCTAATTTGTTATCTAATTGGAAAAATAATGAATTTGATTATTCTATGGGATTTTGTTCTCTGTTCAATTTATCCTATCTCAGCTTGTTTAAAAATGATAAATCCATTTAAATTGTCTTAAGTGTCCCAGCCTAAGCAAAACACCAATGTAAATATTTAGATTTACATGCCAGAAAATAGATGGTTACTTAGTTTTACAAAAGTATTTGATTTAGGAGCCTGTGAAACTTTAAGACTCCCCTACATCAACTCACTAAATTCTCCATCCCTCACTCAAGGACAAAATGATTGCATAAAATGTTATGTCTATTTATACATTAAAGAAGTATTTGATCTTTAAGATACAGAGAGATGTGTAATTAGGACATGCCTTATCTTAACCATGAATCTACTGCTCATATGTCCTTAAGTTGATATGAGAACTCATTCTTTTCTTTTTCTATAAAAGGAAATTTTTACTTTGCTTATAAAAGTAACATATACTTAAAAATTTTAATCATCACTCGTTACTCTATAATCCTAACCTCTAGAGAGAACCTCTATGATTTTTAGATATGTGTAACCCCAAATAAGTTTATTTTCTCTTTAACAAACTGTGATCAACTTGTGCATAATGTTTTAGATAGCAAGATTGAACCTAGGGGCATTCTACCTCTGAGCTACTCCCCCGGCCCTATTTTTTAGCCTTTATTTTGAAACCAGGTCTCACGAAGTTGCGGAGGGCCTCACTAAGTAGCTAAGTCTGGCCACGAACCCGGATCCTCCGGTCTCAGCCTCCTAAGTACTGGGATTACAAGTGTGCACCACCACGCCTGGCTGATAGCAGGATTTTTTAATGCTCATCATTGCAATGTTTGTTTCATTGCTGTATAATACTGTATTCCACAGAACGGGTAAGCCGTAATTTATTTCGCAAATGTGCTGTTGATGGTTAGAACCAAGAGTCAAAGGAACCTTGATGCTTACCTTCCACAGTGCTAATATGAGCAGCATCAACAGCAATAATCCAGCAAAAGCACTCAGGAGGATGACCCATAACGGCACTCTGCCCGGAAGCCCATCTTTGGATATTTGAATAGCAAGCTGAAATTATTAACCAAGACTGTTAACATCGATAAACAACTATTAGAACTGCCAGAACATTGAGTTCTTGCAGGCTATAATTTTCTACAGAACAGTGCAGTTAATCTCATTACTATGTACAGGAAAAACATTGAGTTTGCATTTGAAAATGCCCTTCACCCATTTTAAATCTCTAATCATGTCAATTCTATTTAAAAAGTATTTTTAATTTTACCTTTCTGAACTTTATACATATGAGAATCAGTGAATGTCAATGAATCAGAAATGTTCAAGGGAAGAGTGGATTTTGTTTAACTCAGGGAGAGCCAAAGTATTATATGTTTTGGAGATTAGTTAATAGTCTAGTGCATTATCACAGTAGCATCAGTTTTGGTTGTAGTATTTTAAGTTGTTGAAATAAAAATCTGAGTAGGTTTCCTTATTCTAATTCTGATGCGCTCTAATTCTAATTATATGAAAATGTAATTGTCATACAATAAAATGAACAAATAACAAATACATAATAAGCAAAGCTTTGCATACATATCCACCTCCACATGCTTTTATTATACCACATTTCTCTTCCAATTAACTTATCTTCCCGTCGTCTATCATTTAGGTCTTAGCTCAAGAACAACTGTGAAGAACTGGACATCTTTGAGTGTTTTGGATACTCAAGCTGTCTTAGTGTGACCCCAAACCACCATGAAACTTGTCTCTCTGTGTTCCATCCCTTAGGTATCTGAAAAATTAATTTAGGGTAGACACCGATGGCTGATAATAGCTCAGGCCCTGTATGTTCTTTAACAGGGAACATTTCAATTCCTCAGTGTAGTGGAAAAGTTAGGATAGAAAAGGAAAGTAACAGGGGAGATATTTGCATGTAGTGGATACTAATCAAAACCCCCAAATCACTCCAGGTGGGTCACTACTGATGGATGAGGAACACAGAGCGGGAAAGAATAGAGACATACACAGAATCAGGCCAGCGAGACACAGTTTAAACATATCTAAAACAATTCCCTCATGTGGAAACCGGAATCTAGACAAGATCAGTGACTTCCCCAAGATCACACAGCTACAAAATGGTCACTTTTAGTCATTTTATCAGTATAGGTATAATTTCTCTTTAGAATGAAATATAGAATAAATATCTCCAGGATAATTTTTAAGTAACATGTAGGAGAAATAAAGCTATAAAAGTTTAACATAACATATTTAGGAATCAAATATACTTTTTGCAAAATAACCTACACTCATATTTTTCAGGTTTTAGTAAAATGTTGACATTTGTGTGTGGAAAAACCTGCATTTTGCCTTGATTAGTCTAAGTGCTCTTTATGAAGTGGTAAGCATTCTGTGCCTGTGTTTTCTTTTTCTTTAAAGGTTCCTTGATTTTGGAGTAGAAAATCTGCAGGTTTGAGAGCTTCCAAAGAGTATTTCGTGAGTCACACTGTGCTGTTTATCCACACGGGATATTTAAATCCTCCCACGGGGAAGGAGGAATTATGCTGAAGTGCCTCTGTCCATAACAAGAACTTTGGCCTTCTTTCATAAAGGAACAAGGGCAGAAACCTCACACTTGTTACTTTTACTAAGCACTCGGCCTGAATTTGTATTAAGATTTACCATCTCAATTTTGTTTCTAATTTCCCAATGCCTAAATGTAGAAAACTTAACATTTTTCACATGTATTTGTGCACAGTATGCAGGCTGCTCTTCCGGTGTCAGCTGCATTGTACAATGCCAGTTTTTAAGGAGGGAAGTTACAAATGCATCATTTGTTATCGAGGTGAAAGTAAAAACATCCATTTACTGCGATAGTTAGAAGCAATAAAGTCAAACATGGTATGCTAACGTTAAAATCATGATTCTCCCAATTTCTTAGAAGACTGAAATCATATCTGAAGCTCATGAAGCATAAAGCAAACAGTATGTCACTCAGCGAGAGCAGTACTAGTCACTGCTTCAGGGACATGAGCAATTATAAGACATTATGGCACAAGCTTGGAGTGAAATGTGCAATGTTTTCAAAACTTGGGGCTGCACTCACCTCTCTCCTTTGGTTGCCACTACTTAAAACCAGCGATGTATTTTCACTCTGAAGTTCTCCCTTTACTGTAAGATTTAAACTGGAAAAATATGTCTGAAAAGCAGATAAGACTTATTTTTAATATGTTATGCTAGTCAAAATGAGAGCTAGTCACATCTAACACAATGATTAAAGCTGAGATTTTTCTGAGAGCATAAAAACACTGATTTTTAGCCGGGCGTGGTGGCGTGCGCTTGTAATCCCAGTACTTGGGAGGCGGAGACCGGAGGATCCCGGTTCGCAGCCAGCCTCAGCTACTTAGTGAGGCCCTCCGCAACTTCGTGAGACCCGGTTTCAAAATAAAGGCTAAAAAATAGGGCCGGGGGGTAGCTCGGAGGTAGAAGGCCCCTGGGTTCAATCCCCGGTGCCGCAAAAAAAAAAAAAAAAAAACACTGATTTTTGCTAACTTCGGAATGGATTGGTAGTATCCACTGGTGACTGGGTACTTACCCTCCCTCCTTAGGATCTCCAATTCCTCGTTTAGATACTTGTTATCGAGTAGAAAAAATTCTAAATTAACTTCCATTCTGATTTTTCCTTAGAAAAATAAGCCTCAAACTCTGCTTACTTTTAATGCAACTAGGCTCGAAACAGTCACACTCTGGTAACAAGACTTTTATATAAGCATTTATTTAGGATTAAACAAAATTGCCAGTATTCAGCAGTTCATGACTTACAAAAATTACATCTTAATATGATCAAACCTGAAAATGGCAATTTATATAATCAACTAAATACTTCTTAAGAGGGAAACAAAGAATATAATATATAATAAACTAAGTTTTAAGAGAGAAACAAATATTAAATATAGTAAACTAATTTTTAAAGTAGTTTGTTGTCAGATGCATTTGGCTTTATCAAGGGTTAAAAAGGCCTTCAAAATATATTTACATATAATAAAAGTCTGATAAAACACAATGAATCCATGATATATGCTAGCTCTCTTCTGTGATAGTGGTGTCAAGGATTGTCACTTTACAGTCCTTGTACCTTAACCCATTATGGTCTATTGTCCTTTATATAGGATGCCTATTAAAAACCTATAAAATTTTGTAGGACATTTTTAAAATTGCTCTATTTAAGTTTTTATAGGTATCCTATATATAAGATAATGAGACATAATGGGCAATTTTATAGGTGTCCTATAAAATTTTTATAGGACAGGTTTTTTTTTAGGTATCCCATTTATAGGATGATGGGACATAATGGGTTAACTGGGCTCCTAATTATTAAGGCTTCTAATTATTATTATTTTTTTTATTTTTGCAGTACCGGGGATTGAACCCAGGGGCGTTCTACCTCTGTACTACACCCGTGGCCCTACTTTTTATACTTTATTTTGAAACCGGGTCTCACGAAGTTGCGGAGGGCCTCACTAAGTAGACAGAGAGAGAGAGACACGGAGGGAGGGAGGGAGAGAGAGAGAGAGAGAGAGAGAGAGAGAGCTGAGGCTGGCCGCGAACCCGGATCCTCTGGTCTCTGCCTCCCAAAGTACTGGGATTACAAGAGTGCGCCACCACGCCCAGCTTTAAGGCTTCTAATTATTAAATGCAAGCTTTGGTACTGGAGAGGTATTTGTCTCTGTGGTGCAAAGAAAAAGGATGAGTTACTCCTAGAAAAAAGTCTGTATCCGGACGGGGGCTTTGGTGATACACTAGTTATTCACAGGGAAGATGAGACTCACACAGCTGGTTAAGCTGGGGCTTAGAGCACATCCTCTAGAACGTCCCATCTCACGTTCTTTCCATAGCAGTGCTGGGCTTTGCTCACACAGAGGAAGAAGTAGACAAACATTTATCCATTGGATTCACTAACTGCATAGAACAGTGCAAGCACTTACTTTGATAAAAGTCGGTTTCCACAAGATAAGTGAAACATTCACTTGGCTCACATCAGAAGGGATGATATTGCACGTGATTATAGCAAATTTACAGGTACTGCAGTCCTGTTGAGTGTCCAGAGGTGTGCATTAGTATTCTTGCCTTCTGACCAAAGATACTACATTAAAATATTTCAGATAGTTACTTCTATGTCGATAATGAATGTATTCACTTGGAAAATAAAAGCTCAAAATAACTCTTACCAGAATTGTGCCTCGTTTGAGATCTTCAGATTTTGATATAATCATTTTCTTTCCAGAATTTATCCCAAAAGGATCCTCAAGGTTACGGGGTCTGCAGTTTACATTCTAAGAAATGAAAATATTTCTTTTATCAGAAAATGCCAAATGTCAAAGGGAAAAATGAGTTGATGCAGTAACATGAAGAATTTGTGAAGGACAGACAGAAATTGCCATATATTAAAGATCCACCCTTCTAAGTGTGCAGGATGGAAGAGGTTGGTAGGTACCTGCCATATATTTTCACCCCCCAGATACTTGTTACTGTTACCATGGCATTTGGATGCTAGTAGGGCTTACTATTTTATGAGTAATATATTCATTAATTACTGTTTTCTTCAAAGTTTAGCTTGTATATTTTGATAATACCAGGAAGAGAAAAATGTTTAAAGCTCTACTGAGGAAAAAAAAGGAGCATTCATTCTTCAATATGATGGCTTATGAAATAAAACTGGAAAGAGAAGAGCTTTCATTTGTATTTTTTTTCTTTTCCTTTTCTTTTGTGTGTGTGGTACTGGGGATTGAACCCTGGGACATTCTACCTCCAAGCTACACCCCCAGCCGCTTTTATTTTTTGTTTTTTTGAAACAGGATCTTGCTAATTTGCTGAGAGTCTTGCTAAGTTGCTGAGGCTATCTTCAAACCCAAACTTGTGATCCTCCTGTCTCAGCCTCCCAAGTACTGGGATTATCGGTGTGTGCCACCACACCTGGCTTGTATTTATGTATTTATCCAGTAATATTTTTGAGTCCCTACATAGCAAGTTAAGACATTTTGTCTGTGTGGGAGGAAGATGTAAGTAGCAGCCCAGTAGATATTAAAATACTATTATTATAAGATAGCTGGTCTTTGGATTGTTTCTCTAGACTTGATATAATAAATCTTGTGCTTCCCCAGTGCTCTCTGTGTGCTTGATAAAAGATCCATAACTAGTATGAAAATTACAACATTTTTTCTTTCTAGATTCTCACAAACCTGTGTTTTTGGATTAGTAGGAATTCTAGAGGTTTATTTTTTCTTGCCCTTAGGAAAACATTTACAAACCAATTGCTACTGTTGTTACTTCTTGTTTATGAGAATACTTTTTTAAAAAAGTATGAAAAGAAGATAGTCAAATACCAAAATCATGCACACATTAATTTTAAGACTGTGATCTTCTATGTTTTAGACACTAAACCATAAAAATTAACTACCTTAGAGTCTCATTCAATGCTACAAGTCAAAGGGAGTTGGTGGTGCAATATTGGTATTTTTTGCGATGAGTGAGCAAACAATATTGCACTGCTTTATGTGCAGCTGTGTATGTTTAGGAATAATTGAAAGGTCTTTACATAGAGTTGTTTGACTACCACAAACAAATTTAAATTGTAACAAACATTTCAGAAATAAATCAACAATTAATTATATAAAATCTATTATAGAGGACTGAATAGTGATCCTAAAAAATATGCCCAAGTCCTAACATGCCGAACCTGTGAATGTGACCTTATTTGGAAATAGTCTTTGCCAGTGTAATGAAATTAAGGATCTCCAGATGAGAACATCCTGGGTTTCAGGTGGACCCTAAATCCAATGATGAGAATGAAGAAATACATAAAGACAGAGCAGGAGAACACTGAGAAACACAGAAGAAGGTCATGTGAAGACAGAGACAGAGATTAGAGTAGGCAGCCACAAGCCAAGGAATGCCAAGAGCTGCCAGAAACCACTGGACTAGGAGAGAAGGCATGGGACAGATCTCCCTCAGAGCCTGCAGAGGGCATCAGCAGTGTCAATACCTCAACTTGCAAACTCTGGCCTCTAGAACTGGCAAAGAATACATTTCTGCTAATTATAATCACTAATGTTTGGTAATTTGTTACAGCAGCCTCAGAGAACTAATACATCTACTAAATAACCAGTGAAAGCTATTAGTAATTTTAATTTTCTAAATGCTTCTTCATGAGACTTTGGTAAATCTCTTTATCACAAGTGGCTTACAGAAAAAAAGGCTTAAATGCAAGGTGCAAAAGATTACAGTAATGACATAATCATAAATCACACATGACTTACATCAGAAGAAGACCATCCAGTTGGGTACAGCACAGGATAACCGTCTGATGTCAAATTGGGGAATGAAATCGACAGCTTAAGTTCTGGCATTGGAAATTGTCCTCTTCTTCTAATCTATAGAAAAAAAAATAGGTAGTCTTTTCTTCCTCTTTCAACAGCACCCTTTCTATCTTATGTGGGACTTTGGTTCTTAATTGATGGATTCAGTTGTGTAATGTTTGAATCCCTAAATGAATGCAGTTTATGGCACTGTATGGAAAACTGAATCAAAGTCAGCAAGAAAATAAGGATGTTTGGTGGTCACTGGTCCTATGCATCAGGTACATATTGTTTCTTCACCTTCACTCTCAAAATAATATGAGGATTAATAGAATATCAGAATTGAAATAATTGTCTTGGTTATTAAGCTCTTGCCAAGTCCATCCTCCTTTTTAACATAGCAATTTAGCATATCTTTGGTTGTCATAATCCCCTAAAGCCAAAGATCATCTCTAACCCTGGCTAGATCCGATCTGCCACCACTGCTCAGGCAAACCAGACCCCCATCTCCTTCTCTTCACAATTTTATCCCCAGTGAGAGCTATTGTGTCATTGGCTGTTGATAATCTGGGCTGATGAGAGTTAGACTGACTTTCACCTTGATCTCTGTTTTCATCCACTAGTCCAAAATCCCCGCTTAATATCACATTACGCCACCAGTGATGAGTGTGGCTCATTGGGAAGGGTGGGCAGGATGAAGTCCAGCAGGAAGCTGAATTCACTGTCCAAAGTCCTTGTCCACTTAGAAAGTAGAGTGGAGTTGGGACCACCAAGTATGGTGGCTCTCTTCAGTACTGCACAAGCATGGTCTCCAGGTCTTCTCTACAGCCCTTCTGAACAGCATCTTTAGCAGAGTATGAACTCTTTGATTCCTATAGATAGATGCCAGGAAACCAACCTTTCTAATTAAGACTTCTAGACTAAGAGCTACTCAGATCTGGAGCAATTCCCTGCGGTTGCTAAAGATTAAATGCACCCTTTAATCCTGGAATTTTGGAGATTCCTGACCAGCTATGCCTGGCCTCTTAAACATGACATGGTCCTTGACTCTATCTTATGGTAACATGCCATGAGCTTGACCAGCATAGCTTTCTATTTGAGTTCCATCGGTTTCATGATATTTAGTCAGAAATCATGTATTATATTATTATGACTTAAAGTATTCCTTGTGGAAACACTGGAAAATACTGAAAATAAACAGAAAACAAAGGTTTCCTACAATTTAACAACTTTGGTAACATATGTTACCTATCTTTGTGATTTGCATATATTTATGTTTTATAAAATTTGTATCACACAGAAACAAAATTTTGTATACTGCCCATAAAATGTATTATGCTATGGCATTTTCCTAAAAAAGTATATGGGTTATTTGATAATATGACCGTTAATAACTAAGTAACCATACAACAGCTACATTTTTTGTTGACTCTGTGCCACACACAGTACTAGTCACCTTATTTGCATTATTACATTAACCTATTAACAAGCTTGGGATGCAGATTGCCCTATCATTGTTTTATCTATAAGGTAGCAATGTTAAAATGAGAATAAGAGCTAGTAAATACCAGAATTAGGGTTTCTTACTCTGAAATGTAGCCTCTAAAATATTACATTAAACTGCCTCTCCGTTGAACATATGATATTCTCTTTACTGTGTATATGATAATTTATTTAAGGAATTTCATGTTGTTAAGGTTTTAGACTGTGCTCAGGTTTCCTTTGTAAACGAGTATAAATAACATTGTTAAGAACATCACTGAAATCTTTGTTTCACCAATAATCTCCTAGGGAAAATTCCTAGCAGTAAGTTAGTGGGTCTCACCTAAAAATGTTCTCTAATTTTCATTTCATTGTTTCTAGAATTTTTTCCAGCAAAATAATCAGATACACACAAATATTAATGCTGAGGAATATTCTTAACTATGTTATTTTTACCAACACTATAATAGGGAGTACCTGTTTCAAATCTGGACCCCAATAAGTTACAAAATATGAAGATCTGCAACAGTCAGTCTTTTTTCTTTTTATTATTTTTTGTTGTTTGCTAATTCTCACATCCAGGGAAAGTAAATAAAGCTATAGAAATGTAATAGCCTGCATTCCAAAAAGGTGTCACAGAATTGAGTAGAGGGATTAGCCTTCATGCCCATTTCTAGGATATAGATTGTCATGGCAATTTCACCAATGAGTTCAAGTAAAACCAATGACATTCATCTTGAAAGTATGTTTATTTCCACTTTCTAAGAGAACTTCCTTTTTCATTGTTGGCAGTTCCCCAAAAGTCCTTTTATAATTATGTTGCATTATCTTGTGCTTTTGAATATATATTTAAATTCTTCATTTCAATTGAGTACTGTTTTTTTCTGTGAGTGATATTAGCTCGAGTCTGTGTCTGCAAGTAGGTGTTATCTAAAATGAAACTCCATGGTTGTTTACTTAGGAAAAGTTTGACATAAAGAATTCAAAAGGAAAAACAAATATGGTAATGGAAAACATCATTTAAGGAGGTGGTAATGCCAACATCAGTAATTTACAGTATAACACAAATGAAAAGCGGTAACAAGCAGAATGAAATATTAATTTGTTGAGTAAAGGAAAATATTATCAACACAATTTTGAAATAATCAATTTCTGAAATAGTCATAATTATTTAAAAGGTGCTTTTCTCAGTCATACTAAAAACAAAGTAAATAAAGTCTATAGTTTATATGTAGAAATTTAGACTGAACTGCTAATAGGTAGTATCTATTTGGTCCCATAATTAATTTTTTTCTAGGAAGTTATTTGAAATTATTATGTCCGATTATGAGGAAATTAGAGACTTGAATGTTTAAAATGGATTCAAAGTATAATTATCAGCAATTCAAATAAAATGTTATTAAGTGGTTAAATTATAACAAAAATATGCTAGGATATATAGATTAAATGTTGAAACCATGTTTTTCTATGTGTCTGTTAATATCTTTATTTATAATTTTACAAATAACTCCTTTAGAATGCTAGCTTAGAGATAACTTCTTACCAAATAAAAGATATTAATTTCATTGCCGATGTCCTCAGTGGAATTAATAACTTCAGGGACAGTCTCATTGGCCGCAACTGAAATGTGGTATTCACTTGCAGAGCTTAAAAGATTGAATAAGGGGAAAAATAAATAAGTGGCTCATCAGTGAGAAATGCTTTAATCTTGTGTGTGTGGATTTGTAGGCTGATAAGATCCTACAGGATGAGAATAATGGCCAAGAAACATGCTGGCGACTTCTTGAAAAACATCGTATTTTGTGAAGGACTTCAAGGTGTTTAGCTTGCATTTAGGAGTTAAGACTAGAACCCTCAGTGGGGCAAGGGAAGTGGTACAAGGGAAGGGGGAGGGCAAGAAAGAAGCAAATCAGTGGAATTACTATCATAAACAATATGTACATGTGAAAATGTACCAACATCATTCACGGTACTTCATACTGGTGGGGGGAGACGGGGGGGCACTAAGAGCTGTGTGCAAGTATGTTAACATCAAATAGATATTCATTGTGATGTAAGACTCCAATGCACCAGTAAAAGCATCTTAAAAAAATAAAAGACTGGGTTTCTAATGCAATTCAGTATCACTGGCGTGGGGCTGGAGAATGTGCCTCTCTAATAAGCTCCCAGGTGATTGGTGGTGTTCTTGGCCAGGGACCATACTTTGAGAACACTTAGGTAACAAAGGTATCAACAAACAAATGTGTTTTCCTCCTACCTGTAAAACTGTAGTCCAACTTCATATTTTACTGGGATAGAAATATTTGCTTCATTATCAAAAAGGGCTTCAGGAGGTTCTTCGCTATCACTAGAAAATGCACATTCAGACAGATCATTAAACCATTGATTATTTAGAGACACTTTTAAGTATTTAAATGAGAAGCTTATCTTGGCAAATAAACAAAAGCACAAAGAGAAGAATTCTTGATTACTTTTTAAATCAGAGTAGGAGAGAGATCAGAGATAGGTACTGCTAAGAGTTTCCAAGTTGATTTTGACGTGCAGTTAGAGTTGAAAACCACACTGATCTAACCCCATGTTTCTCAAAATTCCATGGCAATAATGATAATAATCCCCAGGTTGAATGGTTAAAGTACACAGATTATTGAGCTTCTCTTCCAGAAGTGTGGAATTAGTGGTTCCAGGTTGGGAACCAAGAATGCATAGGTTTTTAACACAAACCTCCCTAAATAATATTTATCACAGATAAGGACCTTCAAAAGGAACATGACTAGGGTCACACAGCTGAGAGTAAATTAAAATCCTCTCTCCATACTAAGTACTTGGTGCTCATATTATTTGCAAAGCACTTATTTATTCCCTTAATTTTGGTTGTAATTTTAAATAGGTAAACACATCTATACATGCATGCATCTCATACTCAGCTCATTATAAAAACATGTATGAATGATACAACTCATGGTCACAGAATGGGGTTATTCTTGGACACTAGTACACTTTAATCTCTCTGTTACTTTAGTTTCTTCACCTATAAAGTGTGTATTTCATTATTAAATGGTTAAGAAATTATGATTAAATGAGGAAGAAGTGCTTAGGATTGTACCTGGGACATAGGAAATATGCAATAAGTATTAACTTTCATTTTTAATACCCCTTCATCAACTGACCAAGGACCTTCCATATTGTCTTACAGAATGGGCAATGAGCACTTTTTAAAGCTCTGCTCATTCCCAGGTCTATAGAGTGACTTGATATAAGCAACAGGGCAGCAAAAGCAGCATGGCACCCTGGGTTATGGGCATTGATATAACTGAGCTCTTAGTGGGAAAGGTTCCTTTCTCTCTTATCTGTTCCACAGGGCAGTGACATTACTCTTCCTAACAAGCAGCTCTGTTTGCATTACTATCTTACTTCTCAGAAACTTTCTGGCTCCTCAAGACCTGTTAAATGAAAAAATAAAATGCCTCTACTGACATTTGGTACTAAGCATAATATGGTAAGATTCATATTTTGTTTTTGTTTTTGTTTGCGGTACCGGGGATTGAACGCAGGGGCGTTCTACCTCCGCGCTACGCCCCCGGCCCTATTTTTTTATGCTTTATTTTTGAAACCGGGTCTCATGAAGTTGCGGAGGGCCTCACTAAGGAGAGAGAGAGAGAGAGAGAGAGAGAGAGAGAGAGGAGAGAGGAGAGAGAGAGAGAGAGAGAGAGAGAGCGCGCGCATGCGCGCTGAGGTTGGCCGCGAACCCGGATCCTCCGGTCTCCGCCTCCCAAAGTACTGGGATTACAAGCATGGGCCACCACGCCCGGCCATACTTTGTTTTTATAATTTATGCATTCTTTATATTTCAGCTAAAATTAATTACCAATTCTTTATATGTCAGCTAAAATTAATTAATTATTAGTTTTTGTTCAAGCTGTATATTTTGCCTGAAATTGTTCTACCTAATCCTACTCACCAACTTCTCTGTGAAGTGCCATCCATCTTTCTAGGTCTTTTCCAATTAGAGTTTTCTTGATAAAGTTTCCTTAGGTTGCCATTGCCAAGTAGATAGAATTTCACCCTCCATTAAGTCTCTGACACATGGTTTATATTTCTGTAATGGGCTTTTCTTACTGCACCTTGTATTACATTAATTTTTATACTCATTTTAACCCCCCCACTATAATATTCATCCCATGAGGTTTGTTCCTTTAGTAATTTTATATCCTTATAATGACTAATCTAATATCTTTTTACATAGTAGATGTCAAATAAATATTTGTTGAGTTGAATTGACTTGAACATACAGAATTAATGTACCCATTAATTCAATTTACTTATTCATTGACTCTCCGTCTAATTATTATTACATGTAGGTGCTATATTAGTTACTGGAAACAGTAACTAACAGTAACAACAGACAGAACTTGACACATTGAAGATGGTCCAATGGATAATTACACTTAGAAGAAAGTTAATCAGTTATTTCAATTTCCTTATTAGTTTTGCTGCTTTTAGTCTGTGTGTTCTATGATAACTTTCAGAAGCTTTGACCTATTTATTTACTTATTTATTTATTTTTGTGATGCTGGGGATTGAACTCAGGGGCATTCTATCTCTGAACTATATCCCCAGCCCTATTTTGTTTTATTTTTTATTTGGAAACAGGATCTTGCTGAGTTGCTGAGGCTGGCTTCAACCCTGTGATCCTCTTGTGTCAGCCTCCCAAGTACTGGGATTACAGGCATGCACCACCACACCCAGTTGCTTTTACTGATTTAGATACAATTTATTAAACTACAAAGGGAATAAAACTTTATGCCCATTTAATGATTCAGTTGATCTTGATGGGAAGCCAGCAATAGTTTTAAAATTAGCAGATCCTGTAAAATTTTAAATAAACTTAAATGAAATGGGCAGATATAAGTGATGTGTGATTACATTATATAGCTCGTATAACCAATGATTTAATCCAATTAATTGAATTATTTTTATTAAATGAAAAATTCTGTATTTTTGCTGATTACTCCTAACAGTATTTTTATGAAGCAAAGTGATTCATGACTTTATACTTCTATTGATCTTATACAGAGTATAAGGAGTTTCTAGTACATCTCTAAAGCAAAATATTCTAATTTCATGAAAGAAATTATATTCATGCATACATACACATTCACACACATAAACCAACCTTGTTGTACTTAAATGAATAATCACATTTTCCATGAGATAAGATGTGTTAAACTGAAATAATATTTTGAAAGTTACCTATGAAATAAAAATACATATCTTTAGTAACAGATTAAGAAAATGTTTGCTTTGATTAAAATATTCAGTTTACATAAATATTTATTACACAAATTCAATTTTTACACATTACAAAATGAAACCTCATCACATCTCAAAAATACACAAAATAAGATATGACACACTTGTGCTTTTAAATGTGAATATGTAATATGCTTTGCATATTACTATGGTCTGAATGTTTGAATCCCCTTAAAATTCACGTGTTGAAACGCAGTCACCAATGTTACTACATTAGGAAGTGGGGCTGATTAGGTCATAGGGCCTATATAAATGGAATTAGTGCCCTTATGAAAGAGGCTCCAAAAAGCTGTCTTTCCCATTCTGCCATCTGAGGATGCAGTGAGAAGATGCCTTCTTTGGACCAAGAAGCAAGCCCTCACCAGACATTGGATTTACCAGTGCCTTGATCTTGGATTCCTCAGCGTCCATAATAGTGAGAAATACATTTCTTGTATATATGCTACTCGATTTATGGTATTTTGATGGAGCAGTCCAAATGGGCTAAGACATATAATATTGACTTTATTCAAGATATACAAATAAAATCATTTGTATTACCATAGACCATTACCATCAAGATACATCTTACTTATTATATTATCATAGTTTACCAGATCATAATAATAAACAATATAATTGTGAAATGGTCATCATTTTTTTAAATATGGAAGCTTTAAGTACCAGCAAATATCTACACATAGTCATTATAAAATAGAGAAAATATCCTTGGGTCTATGAATTTTATAGTATAAAATTTATTTGGACCACAAGAAAATATATAAGGCTTGGCTATTTAAAATAAAGTAAGTAATAAGTTTTAATTTAAAAATGGAGGGTTTTGTTTATGAAAGTTTGCATGGTTAAAATAATACTTAAGAAAAATTGGAAAATGTTTTGCTATGTGAATACTTTGATATAGGTAACTGACTTGAGAAACTATGTCTGAACATATGGACTACATAATCCATGACTCTTCATAAACACCAACAGGTAGACCAAAAACTAAATTATTTGTTCAAAGAAATGTATCACCTGCAGTACACTAGTTCAAGAGGACTCATAATAATGCTTATGAAATTATATTTACCCATCTCAAAACTAGTCTTGTTTTGTGCTATCTCAAATATTTTGGAATTTAGACCAGCATAATAGATAGTACAAAATTCACAATTAATGGAAATACTCCCAAATTTTATATTTGTGAATCAGGGCTAGACAGGAGAAGATTTGATTTTTAAATTAGACACCTTTCGCAGAAGGGAAGAGTAGAATCTCTAAGGTCATGATATTTATGTGATTGTACCACATTATGTATGGAGTTTTCTTTTGTATTTTCTTCTCCTACATATATGATTTTTATTAAAAAGGAAAATGGGGGGCCTCTAAGCAGCACAATCTCTGCAGTTTTCTCATTGCTTTGAAATAGGAAAATGCCAGCAGAAGCTTACGAGATGGGCTTCAACTATAGTAGAGAAGGGTCAGATCGTCCAAGTGACTCAGTAAGCCCTCCTGCCTTTCTGTAACCTCCATGGCTAGTCTGGGCATGTCAGAATTTTACTTTTTCAATCAGATAGGCACCAATAATTTATTTTTCCTGAGTTCACTCAATTTCTGATACATGTCTTAGTAGTATTACACTTTGGTTGACATTAGCCTTCCCACTAGACAAAAATAAATTCTACTGGGTAGAATTTTACATTTGAAAGAACAGTTGAATTATGTTTTTATATATTTATTTATTTTTAACTCTTGATGAGCCTTCCCACTTGCAGAAATATGCTAGAAGTAAGGCTGAAGAAGCTGCTGATTGCATATTCACCTGATCTCAAAATGTTTAAACTGAATGTCTAGATCTTAAAACCGAAGAACAGCTTAAGCATAAAGCCCATGTCAAAATTAACTGCAAATTGTCTTCCCATCTCCATATGTATAAAATAAGAGACACTTTGATTTTAGCTTTTGTCATAAACAGCAAGGAATTACCAAATACAGGAAGAAATAGTTAAGAAATTCATTGGGGGAAATAAATAGTCTTTTCTCAAATGCTGTGGAACAACTGGATATTCATATGCAAAGAATGAGTTGGGCACCCTACACAAAAGTTCTCTAAAATGGATCATAGACATAAACTAAAGAGCTAAAATAATAAAATTCTTGGAAGAAAATGTAGGAAAATTATTCCTAATCTTGGATCAGGCAACGCCCTCTTAGATTTGACACCCAAAGCACAAGGGACAAGAGATTAAATAGATAAAGTGGACTGCATCAAAATTTAAAACATTGGCCTTTCAAAGAATGTAGGATATATGAAAAACTCTTACAACTTAATAATATAAAAGAGAGCCCTATTTAATAATGGGTAAAGGACTTTAACTAACATATGCACATGAAAAGGTGCCCAAAACATCACTAGCTATTAGGGAAATGCAAATCACACCCACTAGGATGATAAAAGAGGCATTAACAAGGTGGAGAAACTGGAGCCCTCATCCACTGCTGGTCGGAATATAAAGTGGTGCACCCATTTGTCTACTGTAAACGCTGGGTGTTTGGATTAGATTTATGCAATACATGGCTTTTGATTCTGTCTTAGTTTGTTTGGGCTGCTGTAACAAAATACCTTAGATTGGGTAATTTATAAACAGCAGAAACATATTGCTCATAGCTATGGAGGCTGGGAATTCCAAGATCAAAGCACTAGTAGACTGGTGACAGGACCCATTCTCTGTAGATTGTGTCTGCTATGTGGCCTCATGGTAGAAAGGGCAAATAAGCTCCCTTGGGCCTCTTTTTAAAAGCCACTAATCCCAAAGGCATCACTTCTTAATACTGCCACATGGTGGATTAAGATTCAACATGTGAGTTTTAAGGAGACACAAACATTCAGATCATACCAGATTTCAAGCTGCAAAAATTTTGAACTCAACCTTTGGCACATGCTTGTAATCCCAGTACTTGGGAGGCTGAGACAGGAGGATTGCAAGTTCTAGGACAGCCTCAACAATGTAGAGAGACTCTCAGCAATCTAGTGAGACCCTATTTCAAACTAAAAAAATAAAATAGGGCTGGGGATATAGCTCAGAGGTAGAACTCCCTTGGGTTCAATCCCCAGCACCCCCAAAAAGGAAGAATTTATATATTTGGCTTAAAGCATATTATTTTCCATATCCAGTTGCTACATGTGTTTTGTATAATCTGCTCACCATTTCTCCTCTTCTCAGGAAAGGATATCCAACTTTACATGTGATATTATGACTGGATTCACAACTGTCTTTTTGGATCCCCTAGAAATAGAAAATAAACAGAAATAGAGCAGAGAAGCAGGTGAAATATTTGAACTTGAACTTGTTTTAGAATTTCCCCGGCTGTGCCTTGGGGTCTGCCTTGCCAAGATTCGCCTCTCAATTTAGCTGGAAGAGTCTTAGCACTCTGGGACCCCCTGTTCCATAGTCCATGGAAATCTGAAAACTCCACTTGAGGGTACCTGAAAGACAAAGCACATCTCGCTGTCCTGCCTAAATCCTCGGTTGGAAAGGGTGACCACCAATGGCACCTCCCTCACAGGTGCTTGTAGTAGCTGGACAAAATAATCCCTATATACTTGACTGACACAGAGTCCCCCACCTGAACGCTAGTGTTTAGAGGAGTTTGGGGGAGTGGAAAAGAGCAAGGGCTCTGCCCTGGGACCACCAGGACTTAACTCCTGACTGCACCACTGTTCGTTCATACTTGTCAAGACTCTTCCTCTCTCTTGGCCTGACTGTCTAAAACGTGGAGTTAGTGGTGCTCTACTTCATCAAACCTAATATGCCATTGAACATGAGATATGCCGTTATTTTATATACTAGTAAGCGGGAAAAAAAACAATGCTGCTAGTGAAATAACCACACTAGTAACTGTAAAACACAATTGCAGAAATGTGAAAATGCGAAAAGGGGCTTATTCTCAAATCTCTGCAATAAGTACATACAGTAATAACCACTTAAAGATATTAATGAGGATTAAATGGGTGAAATTCTTAGAACACAGCCGAGCACATAACGTAATTCAAGAGTGGCCGTCATGATTGCTGTTGATATTGTCAGTACAAGTAGAGGAGATGCACTCTGGGCTTGATTGCTCTGCCTCTCTGCCAGGGCCATAAGTCAGCTGAAGAGGATGCAGACAATTATTTTAAATGTACTAGCCTTTCAAGAGGAAACTTTAATGGTACTACTTTCTCCAAATCACTTTGCACTTCTATTTTGCATTTATATAATTATCTTGTATACATAAATAATATTCTGAATCCATAGTATAAGATAGTAATATATGACATTTTTTTCAAGTCTATTTTAGCCATCATGTCTCTAAGTGATATCCTACAAATGAGGAGATATACGAGTGAAAATCTGAATTTACGGAGACTAAACCATAGTGATTTAATACTACATATAATAGGTTTACTGTTTTTAACATAAATCATATATATTATTAATTCATATAAGTACAGTATTTTAACTCAAGGCAATTCATTGGAGATCAGAATTAAAAGCAAAGTTTAAATTTGGAAACATTAATTACTCTTATGTAGTATTTTATGCAGATATATGTTATTGCCAAAATAATTTAAAAAATCTGTTACATGGATATATTTTATTGCCTTCCTCCAAAAACCCTTTTGTTATTAATCAATAAGACATTGTAATTTAATGCACATCTCTTGCCAAAGTAAGGATTTTGCATAGAAAGGGGGAAAATAATATTTTGATTTTTCTGCGCGCGCGCACACACACACACACACACACACACACACAACACACACATGTATATGTGTGTATATCAATGTATACAGATTTGTAAATGTATACTATGATACACACACACACACACATACACACACACACATATATTTAGCACAGGTGTTCCTTTATGCACCTCTGTTAAATGGTTTTGGCTTTGTTATATTTATCCATTTAAAATCTAAAAAAATTAAAAAATAAAATTTTTATTTTTTTCCTTGATTCAGTTTCAATTTCAGTGGCTTAAGGTCTATGTGAGCCAGGCATGGTGGCAAATGCCTGCAATCCCAGTACTTGGGAGGCTTTGAGGCCAGCCTCAACAATTTAGCAAAATCTTCAGCAACTTAGTGAGACCTTGTTTCAAATAAAAAATAAAAAGGAATGGGGGTGTAGCTTGGAGGTAGAGTTCCCCTGGCTTCAATCCCCAGTACCAAAAATATAAAAAAGAAAAAGAATTGTATGTCTCTATAAAACATACAGTTTTGACACGTTGGCTATCTATCCTTTCCTCACACTGAATCTAAAGAGTCATATATCTCCAAAGAAATAAAACAAAATAAAAGCTTTAAAAAAAAGCTTTGTACTTTTGCCATTAGTGTGTACTAAGTTTGCACAAAATTTTTTCTTTTCTTCTAAAAACAATAAAATAAAGGCAATTAGTTTAGTAAAATGAAAGTTAGGTTCAATCAATGATTACTATGAAAATAATAAATGAAAAACAACAAGTTTACCTCGATTCCTGAAAATATTAAATTTGGAGAGTACTGAACATTTGTTCTGGTGTTGTAGGCACTGTCTCTTTTATTTCTGACTGTGAGGCTAACGTTGAGCTTGTCATTCTGGGACCTGACAATGAGCAGTCCCTTTTCTGTGGTAGACACATCCAGGGAGAGGTCTGAGATACATTTGTCCTTGTTCCCACAATCTTTGGCAAAAGGAATCTGAAACAGTAACAAGAGAGTATTTTTCAAAGTCTAATTAAGCAGGACTGAAAATTATCTACCAGTTTCTTTAACAGAAATGACATAGTACCAAAGAAAGTTGGGCAATTCATAATAAGAACTGATTGTATGGCAGATTTTAATTTTAATTTTATTCCTGTAATTTACAAGGAGAAAGAATGACCTTTTACTTATATATGCTTCTTTTAGTTCTTTTAAGAATGCACAGTTTTCATTGGTATTTCTCACTCCCTTCAGTTTGATGGAGAACAGGTTCAAAAAACCAATCGAGAACTCCAAGAACTAAATCTATTCAACTCCCATTACAGTATTTTCTATTAAAAAGAATCGAATTCTTTGAAATGTAATAATGCTCATTCAAGAGTATGGGGAAACGGTCAAGACACATAGCTGGGAGTTTTGCTTGATTCTTCTCCATTAAGCCTCTCCTCCTCATCCATTCCATCACCAACCGCTATCCATTCCAACCTTCTTCTAAATATGTCCCAAATTCTTTTTCATCTCTCCATTTCCTCCCTGCATTAGTCACCTCTTCCCAGCTGGTGTTCCATCCCCATTCTAGTTTCCCTTCAATCACCCTCCACAGTGTGGTTGAATTAATCCTTAAAAATCACACCCTTGGTCCCATTGATGAACTGAAAACCTTCAACAGCATTGCACTCTCTTTAAAAAGTTTTAATGTGTACAGTGGCACCAAGTCCTGAAGGATCTCGCTCCTGCTTTCGCCTCTAGCCTTGGCTCACATCACCTTTCCCCTTGTTTTTTAGTTTCAGCCATGCTAATGAGTATAATTTAGCTTCTGTTATGCCTCAGGACCTAGCACACACTATCCCCTCTGCTCCCCTGACTCTAAATAGGATGGGAACCACCCTGTCCTTTAGGTCTCCACCTAAGTGTCACAGTGCATGGGTTTCTCCCTGACTCCCCAGGCTACATAGGAGTTCTGTAAAGTTTTAAAGTTCTCCTCCATGGTTTACTTACTACTTAATACCTGGTTCTTAGGCTAGACTAAGCTCTGTGCCTAGTAGACATAAGACAACAAATATATCTGGAAGGTAGGAAGGGAGACTGGAAGATAGGTGTATGGGGAAAACAAATTCCCATCCTGAATGTTTCCTCTATTGGTACTTCCTGGCACCGTCCTCCCTCTCTGCCCCTCACTCACTCTCAGGTGTGGGGCAGTGGACTCTGAATTTAGAAGCAGGACTTGGGGAGCACAGCTCAGTCTCTTCTGATGTATTTTGACCTTGGGGCAGCAGTGTGGCCAAGGGAAACACAAGTTCTACTCCACACCTTCCAACATGTTTTGGGTTTTATGAGGTAGGCCTTGATGAAGAAGGCCAGAGATGGATCCACAGCTCTTACTAGTTGGTTATCTGCAGCCCAAGTGTGACGTTCAGTATGAGAACACCCATCATATCTGAACCATGCCCTGCAGCAGCTCAGTGTTTATTAGGTTAAAGGAGGGCATTTCTTTCATTTGGTCCTGAATGGGAGTGATTTATTAGCTCCCTTAAACTCTAGCAATAGAAAGTTAGAAGGGTTGGAAAAGGTCTAGAAGAGACGTGTGTGTGTATGTGTGTGTGTGTGTGTGTGTGTGTGTGTGTGTAGCATTTTGCTAACACATTCACAGGTAGGTATTCTGAATTTTTAAAAAACCTGACTTACATGTTCATGTATTGAATTCGGTAGAGAATCATCAAGAACCGGCCCATTTTCTGGATCAGTAAGATTAAAATCCAAAGTTATCCTTAGAGAGTCCTGAAAGTCATGCTTGTCCTAGAGGTTGAAACATAAAATATGTCATCGGCATCATATTTACTGAATTTTCTGACCACATGGCTTCCTTCTTCTGCCCTTGTGGCTCACTGGGAGGTTCTTGTACAACTAATTTGACAGAACCTCATTGGTCTTTTGCCTCGATGGATGGGGTGGCCTCTCTGCTTTGACAAGGGAGATGGCTGGAAAGCAGAGGCTTCGGAATATGACCAGGTGACCAACCTTCAGCTCCTCAGGTGGCCTGCTGGAGGGATGGGCTAGGTCCTACCTTGCTGGGTCAGAACGTACCACCCTGAGTTACTTGTACAACAGCATTGTTTCTCTTGAGACCTCAAGCTAAAAATCAGTATGCAACACTTCTAGGAAAGTCTTCCAACTTCAGAAGGGCAAACTTTCTTTCAATTGAGTTATATTTCATTATTATAATATATACATATGCCTATAAGAATTTTATAATGTAAGTTGATATGGAAATGTGAATATAATTAATATTGCCAATACTATCACCAATAACAACCATCATTTGTAGTGTCTAAAATTATGACTTTATCCATATCATTTTCAATAGTCCTCTAAGATGAATGACTGTTATGGTTCTGATTTTACAGAGGAGAAATTGAACCTCTAAGACTAAATCACTTTACCACAGTCACTCAAAATGTGGGGAAGTTGGGATACAAATTCCACCTGACTGACTCCAGAACATATATTAAAAACTCCATTAAAATCCAAAAGAATTTTGGAAATTTTGAAACTAGTTCATTCCTTTTAACACCAGTATCTAGATAGAGCTTAGACACTGAACTTGTGGATAGACTGCAACCATTTTTGACAGGCTGGAAGAAGTACCATGTATGTTTTATGAACATCAAATTTTAATTTATTTTTGTGGTACTAGGGATTGAACTCAGGGGCATTCTACCTCTGAGCTAAATCCCCTGAAACAGGGTCTCACTAAATTGCTGAGGTTGGCCTGCCTTACACCTGCAATCACCTGTCTCAGCCTCCCAAGTACTGGGATTACAGGCATGTGCCACCATGCCTGGCTGCACATCAAGTTTTATACAAATTCTAACTCTTTTTTTTTTTTTTTGCGGTACCGGGGATTGAACCCAGGGGCGTTCTACCTCTGCGCTACACCCCCGGCCCTATTTTTTATACTTTATTTTGAAACCAGGTCTCATGAAGTTGCAGAGGGCCTCACTAAGGAGAGAGAGAGAAAGAGAGAGAGAGAGAGAGAGAGAGAGAGAGAGAGAAATAGAGAGCTGAGGCTGGCCGCGAACCCGGATCCTCTGGTCTCCGCCTCCCAAAGTACTGGGATTACA
>PVJS01015771.1:0-38422 GCA_004027185.1 Glis glis | reverse complement strand
CCGCCGGGGCAATCTGCACTGTCTCAGACCCCGTGAGTCCCTGTGGCCGCGCTGGGTGGTCTCCCCCTGGGGCGGCTCGTTGACTTACGGTCTCGTTGAGCGCTGCTCTTATTCTCAGGGGAGGGGGATGGGCTCAGCCGCTGCCGCAGGTTCTGGTCAGGCCTCCGGATCCTGGGGACTCTGCCGAGTGTGAATCGAACTGCTGCTCGCTTTTGTCGCTGCTGCTCCGCAGTGCTGGTTTTAGAAGAGCTCCCTGGCTTTGTTGATGGTCTGCAAAAGCCGCAACGCCGGTAGCCGTTGGCGTGGTTTGACCAAGATGGCGCCGCTGCCGCTTCTGCCGACACAGCAGTTCGGGTCCGTGTCGCGCGTGGAGCGAGTCGCTGCTCGGTTTCTCTGCTACTATTCTGCTGCTGCTGGGTTCACAGCAGGTCGCTGGCGTCTCCGTTGGTCTTGTGTGGAAGCCACAAGGCTGGTGGCCGCCGGTAAAGTCCTGCCGAGATGGCGCCGCTGCAGCCGCTGCAGCCGCTGTCGCCGCCGTTTGGTCTCTCAAGTGTGTTGGAGCCGCTGCTCGCTTTCGTCTCTGCTGACCTGCAGCTGCTGAGCTTCCCGCGAGTCCCTGGCTTCTCCGCCGGCGGCGCGTGGAAGCCGCAATGCCGGGAGCGGCCGGCGCGGTCCGGCCAAGATGGCGCCGCCACCTTCCCTTAGGTAAGGCGTTTGGTGCTTTTTACTTTCCTCTGTTTTGTCTTCTGGCTCTGATTCCGTCGTGTTTCAAACTTTTCGTTGTTTATTTCAAGTTTGTGTTGCCTTTCTTCTGTGGAGAGGTTGCTTTCACAGCGAATGAGGTGTGCGTCTCAGAGAGATCGTAGCGTGGTGTCTCCCTTGGACGCCATCTTGGATCCGAATCGGAGTTTCAGATTTCTTATTGTCTAAATAGGAATAATGACATTTGCCCTAAACCCATAAGAGGTGAGTTATGAGTTCCCCTTTAGTTGATATGTGTGGGAGTATGGTCAAATCATTATGCACTTAGTAAGTAATGCATTGATACATAGTTAAAATTGAGGATCTTAGGTCCCTAAATATCCTCTGAAAGTCAGATGGAATGTTTCAGCAGTAAGTGACTGGTGGCCTGAATCAGAA
The DNA here is from genome assembly GCA_004027185.1 of Glis glis. Taxonomy (NCBI): domain Eukaryota; kingdom Metazoa; phylum Chordata; class Mammalia; order Rodentia; family Gliridae; genus Glis; species Glis glis. The sequence goes on along the minus strand of PVJS01015771.1, from coordinate 37,282 downwards.
TAGACTTCATTATCAATAACAATAACAATGGAATTCATTATCTTCCATAATGGCAAGACCAGAGGAAGGCTAATGGGACAGATCTTTAATGATTCAGTTTGTATGATGTCTGCACATTGATATTTTCAGTCCCAAAACAAGAAGTTTGCAGCAGCTCTCTGTGCTCAATAAAAATGTTAAACGAAGAGAATTAGTACTCATTGGTTTTCTTTTGTCATCTTGAAGAGACATTTCTCTGAATTCACTCTCCCTCTATTCCCTCCTAAAAGAAATACCCAGCTGGGCATGGTGGTGCATGCCTGTAATGCCAATCCTTTGGAGGATGAGACAGGAGGATCACAGGTTCAAGACCATATTGCATGAAATTTAGGACATTAAGGAATTAACCAGAATGACATCTAGGCTGATATTGTTATCAAGCATCAGAGGAAGAGTTCCTTTGATGGAAGGAAGATTTCCTTTCTCTGATAGCATCTACCTGGAAATTTCTTGGAATCTAGCAAGAATTTATACCTTTTCTATACCTATGAAAGTGTTCTAATTAACCCCATGAGTCTCAGGTAGACCACACTGGTATGGCAACCTAGTCTTGTGAAAAAATGAGTACATTTTAGCCATTTAAATTTAGATTCAAACCCTATCTTAGTCACTAGAGATGTGAATGTCATTTGCTTACATCTCTTATGCTTCAATTTCTTCTTTTGTAAACTGATATTAAAACCTACCCCACAACCTTTGGAAATGACTAAACTAGATAATGTGTCATGCCTGACTCATAGTAAGCACTCAATAAGTAGTATTATTGGTATTAGGATTAATATTATTGCTTGTATAATGAAGAATTAGAAGAAAAATTATTCTTGGTATCTTTTCTGACATCCCTCTTCTCCTGGCCATATTTGGTATCTATTATATTATTTCCTTTCCAACAAATCTCATATCAATATGAATAGTTCTCATGTTTTTTTTTTCAAATATGGCGTGAAAAATATGTTTGTCCTCAATTTTTAAGAATAGGGTCCTGGTTAAGTAAATAGGAGTGACACTGCATGATAGAAAGTTAATCAACCACTAAAAATGATGTTTAGCAGCATTTTACTAACGGGGGAATTATTTATGTTATAATACTAAAATTTGTCTTCACAGCGTATACATAATATAATCTCTAGTATCCAAAGAAAAGATATTCAGAGGAAAAAATATTGGAGGGAAAAGCACCAAATTTAATAAAAATTGACTTTCAAAAGAGAGATTATAAATGATATTTTTCTTTCATTCTATACTACCTTAATGTTTTGCACATGTATTACTAATATAATTAACTAAAATATGGTAAATTTAGAAATATCAATATAGACATATAGATAGATATTTGCATATCCATTATTGAGATTTCCCTTTAAATACCTGATCTTATATTAAACTCATTACATAAGCATTGACTCATGGATGTCTTACCACAACCCCAGGGGGTAGATACTCCATAATATTTCCATTTGACGAAAATGAGTCTTAAAATAAATAAGCTACCAAGATTTTCCATTCATCTGAGGGAGTAGAATTGGAAACCATAGGTGTTAGCCTCCAGCAAAATGAGAAAAAGCAGGTGTCATTGTGTGCCATTTTGGTTTTTCTAATTACATTGCTGTGTTGGCACAATAGATGTTGGCTAATGCTGATAGAGACTGTTGTATACTCCACTTACCAAGAGCTCCCAGTTCAAACAACCATGGCAAAAATACTCTTGCATTTCAACCTGTGGGACAATGCTTTATAAATAAGAGTGCAAAGCTGGTTGTGGTGATGCACACCTGTAATTCTAGTCCTTGGGAGGCTGAGGCAGGTGGGTTGCAGGTTTGAAGCCAGCCTCAGCAACTCAGTGAGACCCCGTTTCCAAATAAAAAATAAAACTGGTCTGGGGATATAGCTCATGCTTCTGAGTTCAATCCCCAGTACCACAAAAAATAAAAATTAAAATAAATGAGTGCAAGCTGCTTTTCCTTGGAATGGGAGATAAATGTGATTTCTCTAATAGTCAGATCATTAAAATATAAATCGAGACCCAAACATAAAGCACAAACTAACTCATCAGTGCTACTTATGCGGAGATAAAATTTGTGATGACATTTTTAAAACCTTGGTCATTTTAGCAAGAGTTCTATAATCATGAGCTATATTGAGACAAGTTGCTTGAGTTAAATTATAAAGTCAGAGTTAAACCAGATCTCCCACATATCTGATATTTTTTGATGTCCAAAGCTTTTCTTTGAATCCAGTTAGACCTTAACCATATGTATTAGAAAGAGAACACACAGAGACACACCCAAAGTGAAGACAACAAAGAAAAGCACACACCATTCTGCTAGTGTTTCTGGATATTGATCTGTATCAGGGTGAAGAATTATAAATGTAAAGAGTATGTTTCCAATGGATGTACATAGATAACATGAAAGGGACAGAACTCAGTGACTCTAATGTGCACTGCGCAACACAATATTTTTACACGTAAATCTCAAACCATAGATGTTGCCTACATTGAAATGTGACTTGGGAGTGGAGTTGAGTCTGACCATGACATACTGAAATCTATCAGAGCGTGACGTGATGGACACAGAGTACTGAGGATATTTAGGACTTGGTCATTCTAGAAGTGCTTGGGAACTATTTGATAATATCAGACAGGACATTTATTGTTTCTACCTGCTTGGCATTCAATCCCGTTTCTTCTAGTAAGAGTACTCATATTCTGAAGACAACATCTTTAGTCTTTCTGAGTATGGTAGAGCTGACTCCAATTCAGCTTTGGGAGTTGAGTTTGTGGCCAGGCTTGACCAACCAGGCTTGGTTCAGGGATAGTAAAATGGCCCAAACTTGGCCAATCTGAATCAGAGTCTCAATAGCTGAACTAAATTTTTTATTTTGATTTTGGAAGGGGATATATTTTTCTGTTCAATGTAAAGATCAAAGTATATATGTCTTCAGATGTCAAAGAAGGAAGGTAAATAATATGTACCAATATGTACAAAACTTTTCTTAGACTGAGAACAGCACAGAGGAAAACAGAGGGAGAGAGTAAAAGTGATGATTAAAAGCTATATCTCAGCTGGGCATGGTGGCACATGGCTCACACTTGTAATCCCAGTACTTGGGAGGCTGAGACAGGAGGATCTGGGTTCGCGGCCAGCCTCAGCTACTTAGTGAGGCCCTCTGCAACTTAGTGAGACCCTGTTTCCAAATAAAGAATAAAAAATAAGGCTGGGGGTGGAGCTCAGAGGTAGAATGCCACTGGGTTCAATCCCCAGTACCACAAAAAAAATCTATATCTCAAATACACAAAAAGAAATTGTAGATTGAGCCAAGTCTGAAATCATACTCACATCTGGACCTTTCAATTACATAAGCTGACAAAGTTGCTTTTTTGTTTATTCCATTTAGAGTTGGATTTGTTTCATGTAAACTTAAGAATATACAGCCGTGCCAGACATATATATATATGTCTGGATATAGACGATAGCAATATTTGTTCCTTGAAATAGGTGTATATATATATATATATACATATATACATATACATACATACATATATATATGTATATATATATATATAGAGAGAGAGAGAGAGAGGGAAGGTTTTACTATAATCAAAACATTAAACTATTAAACTCAGTACAGGCAAAAATAGTGTTGTGCATTATACATTAAAAAATACTCACATACTCACATATACATTAAAAAATACTCACATAGTTCCATTGCCAAATGGAATGATTTGCTTTAGAATTTAGAGTTAATGAAGGAGGCAGCATCTCTGCAGCAGGATATAGAAGATAGCAATATTTGTTCCTTGAAAATAGGTATTTCACCTGATGAGTCTACAATAGCTGATAACTGCATTCAACTCTCAGGGTTTGTGAGGTCTCTAAAAGAGAAAGAAATCACAAAGGCTTGTGTTACTGAATAACTGTGTTTTAAAAGAAAAAGACAAAGATATTTTCAAGTTTATCAGAGGCTTCTGTTAGATGTGTAAAAACATATTGCCACATTTGGATAGATCTACTCCAATGATGCCCTTGCTCAGCTTGGGTAAATTCCAGAATTGCTCCCTAGGAAAAAGGTGCTTCGTAGCTCCTGTAGAGATCACATGCAACATAGGGAAATGCTACTGAACCCACGCATCCTGATCGCAGGCCGCTTTGCTCATCACAATGAAGAGTCAACTTCAGGAGAGGACTGTGCTCCATTATCATCGATTCCACTTCCTTTGTTAGTAAGTTGATAGAGGACATTGCTTTTCTTTTCTATGAAGAAGTGAGGTAAAATTTTCCTGGTTGGGTAATTGCTTGTATTTTATTTTCAATTGTGAAAAAGGAAAATCTGTTTCGTTTACAACTAAAACAGCCAAGCGTGGTGGCGCACGCTTGTAATCCGAGTATTTGGGAGGCAGAGACAGGAGGATCCGGGTTCGTGGCCAGCCTCAGCTACTTAGTGAGGCCCTCCACAACTTCGTGAGATCCTGTTTCAAAAATAAAGAATAAAAAAATAAGGCTGGAGGTGTAACTCAGAAGTAGAATGCCCCTGGGTTCAATCTCCAGTACCGAAAAAAAAAAAGAAACCATAGTTTAGTTATGATTTGGAAAGAAGCGTGTACATTCATACACTTAAATTATTCAGTGTACAGCACAGAAGACCAGGTTAAACACAACAGTGGTCACAGTGATGCTACATCCTTTTAACAGGAAACTCCAAGTGGGTCATAACGCTTAGATAAAATAATTATCTTGTTAATTTATTCTTTCTTCCTCTCTAAAGACAGAATTATTATGGAAAATGCAGGAATGACCCCTACATGTGATATAACAATGTATTTGTCACATTTGCATCTAAAATAATTATTGAGATGTAAGAATTTACTACTGCCATTTTGCTTAATGTTTTGTAGATTCCTTATTCCTTCTTTTTTTGTTTTAGTAATATCCTATAGCAATATGCTTTGATTTCATTTTTTCATCTCTGGCATATTGACTATAGTTATTGCTTCATAGTTACCTGAGGCTCACATAAAACATAGTTAAAACAAGATGTTTTAGGCTGATAAGCACTTAATATTGACAGCATAAAGAAATCAACAATTTTACTACACCTGTTACCAGCAGCCAAGCCAGGCAATCGGCTTGGATCCAGGCTGGCTGGATTTGGTCACCTACCCACATAAAAAGTAAGCAAGCTATGTAAAAAGGAAAAATGAATTTAATGCAGTGTGGCCAAAACTAGGGAGAAGCAGCTAGTCTGTCCCTGTCCATCCTCTAGAAGCGGTAACAATCTATAGACACAAAAGCCAGGAGATACACATATGTAGATTTACCTAGGTGTGCTAGCCAGACATGTCAAATTCCTGGGACTTTTTTATTTTTTTGTTTTGTTTTTTTTTTTAGCTCTTGCTGCTGGGTTCTGGGCTTTGGGAGCAGTTTCTCAGCTTCCATTGTTAACATAAAGAAGTTCAGAGACAAAATAATAAAAAAAAAAACAAAGCAAAAACTTTTACCAGGAAGTTGGGGGGAAAGAAAGAACATGGGACTTTTTATTTTAATGGGGTCCTGTTACACACCCTTCCTAGATTTTATACTGTTGCTACCACAATTTAGATATTTTTACATTGTGTAACTTTTAACACATTATGGTAGCTATTATTTCAATAGTTTTACCTATTAAAAATCATACTAAAATATAAATGACTTACACACTACCATTTCAGTACCTGTGTATTCTGAGTTTGACTGTGTACTTACATTTTTAGTGAGTTTTGTATTTTCCTATGTTTTCATGTTACTAATTACTGTTTTTTTTTTCTTTCAGTCTGAAGAAACCTTTTACATTTCCTCCTGATAATAAGCTTTTGTCTGGGAAAGTCATTTCTTCTTCTTTTTCCTCCTCCTCCTCCTCCTCCTCCTCCTCCTCCTCCTCCTCCTCCTCTTCTTCTTCTTCTTCTTCTTCTTCTTCTTCTTCTTCTTCTTCTTCTTCTTTTATGGTATTAGGGATCCCAGGGGCATTTTACCGCCAAGCTATACCCCTAGCCCCTTTTATTTTTGTTTTGAAACAGGTTCTCGCTAGGTTGCTGAGAGTCTCGCTAAGTTGTTGAGGCTGTTATCGAACCTGTGATCCTTATATCTCAGCTTCACACGTGCTGGGATTACAGGTGTGCACCACCATGCCTGGCTCTTCATTTCTGAAGAACAATTTTGTCAGGTAAAATGTTCTTCATTGGCAGTTTCCCTTTTTCTCCCTTCATCAGGGAGTTTCCAGGTATTGAGAAGGGTTCTAACTCCACTGGAACTGGCCTGGAGATTGAATATGAGGGCTGGGCCTGTGTCTTGGGTCCACAGGGGGTGGATTGGAGCCTGGGTCTTCAGGTATCATCTCAAAACTTCATTCTGTGAGAGCTAACTTAGCACTGGAGTCTATTAAACTTGACCTTAATCCCAAGTCTGCTGGACAAAATTTGACTTCTGGAGCCTCTGGGACTGGTCGAGAGCCTGATACTAGGACAAACATGGAACTTAGATAAACATGGGCTAATTTGGAGCCTGGGGCCATGGGTGCTGGCCTGGATGCTAGAGCCACAGAGGCTGGCATAGAGTGCAGATCCAGAAAGGTCAGCCTGGAAGCCAAGTTCATAAGAGCTAGCCTAAGACCTGGGGATATAGTCCATGGAGGCCATTATAGTGTTGGAGTCTACTAGGACGGGCCTGGACCTGGATATGCTGTCGCAGGTCAGTACCTTGGGTCTGCTGGAATGTGGGACCACAGGTCTGGCCAGAAAGGTGGAGCTCCCAGAACTAGCTGGACACTGGGCAGGCCTGGAACCTGCGTCTACAGGTATGACCTTAAACCTGAGGTGAGGGGTGAGGACCTGTGCTGGGGTAGGCCTGAAGCCTGGGGCTATGTGGATCAACCTGGTCCTGTGTTGGTATGGCCATAGTATGGGCACGGGGAAGGTCTGGGATAGGCCTGGTACCGGGGTCAGGGTTGCTAGGGCCCATCTGGCACCAGTGTCTGCCTAGGGGCTTAATCTGATGATACCGTTCTGGAGTCTACAACCATGAGGGCTTGACTGGCATGGGTTTTACAGGGGGTGGGGGCAGTTTTGGGGTCCAAGGTACAGTCTAGTGTTCATTTCCCTCTCCCTCCCCTAAGTAGAGGTTATCTTTCTCTACACTTTGCTGCCTGATGTTGGGGGAAGATGGCATGAGTAATGTAAAACGTAATCTCTTCAACGTATATTTTCTTATATTTGTGCTACATTCAGTTGCTATGAGCTCTTACCTGGTTTCTTTAGCTTTTGTGAGAGTATTTTTGTGCATAAATTGTTCAAATTGACTTTTTGTTGGGGGCTGAACATTAGAAAGTCCTCTTCTACTACCTTGTTGCTGTCTGGACTGAAATCATATTCATTTGCAACTTTTGAGTCTCCTTTCTATGCCAAGTATATGCAGCTAGAACACCTGGCACATAGTAGGGTCTCAAAAATATTTCGTGATAATAAGACAGAAGAGCCAATTGTTGCAAATGAAGACTAGAATATTAAATTTTAAGAATGGTTGATGCACTCAAATTTCATCTTTTTCCACAATTCTAAAGACAAAGCTGTAGACTTGGGTGCCAGACAGAATTATCATCTTTTCTCGCACATTCAAAAGCAAAGACCTGGAACCACTTAAATGTGAGTGATGACGTGTGCATATCTATTTCAACAAAGGTTCCTCATTTTTTTCCCAAGGCCATAGACAAAATTTGCGATGTGGAATTGATTGACCTAGCCAAAAAATAGGCAAATAAATGATAAACAAGAAACAGGGAATTTGAAAATATTTCAAATGTTCTTGGGATTTTTTGAAAATGGAAAATGATACATCTTTCTTTGCATACTCATGTCATATCTAAAATTTTAATCACCACCCCCTCAAGTGGTTTTTAATCAAAGGCAGGAGGATATATTTTGAGGACAAATAGCAGGGATCTTGGAGGCAGCTGCAGGGAGGTTAAGTACCACTGGTGTGTAATACACGAGCTCAGTGGTCTAAAATGCACAGAAGCTGTCAGAACATAGAGACAGACCACTCTCTGATCATGTTGTACAATCTTCCTGTATTGACCTCTGACCTTGCACAGTCAATTTGAAGGAGGCAAGACACTCTACATTTAGCCTCTGCTCTGTGCAATGCCCTTTCCTTCTTACTGCACCAAGACCTCAGTTAACCCTGGACTTTCATTCTCAAGTCTCCTACAGGGGAAGTCACAGGGTTCCAAATCCACTTGCTTGGTACCCAGGAATCCAGGCAGCAGCTGTGGGCTGAGCATCTACATATGACAGTGAAACTCTCAGAGCATAAGAGCCCTGGCCAGGATGGGTGAAGCATTCATTTGCAGTTAAAAGAAGATTCCAGATATTTGTTTTTTTTTTCCTTTTTTTTGGTCTTTTTATTTATTTATTTTATGGTTTCACAATTATTTTAATGAAGCTGGTACAATATCCATTTAAAAGTCATATCCCAGGCCAAAAGTACAAATAAATCCAAAGGAGCAGTGTTCTGTTGTATATACTTCTGCATGAATAACTTTATTAACTGCTAATGAAAATCAGAACTTTTCTGTGGTCTTCTGACAAGATTTTTGCTTAATCTTAAAATGCTTTCTTGAGTGAAGCTATCTTTGGAGTTAGTCATTCCTCTCACCATGTCTATCATCTTGACTCCAAAGCTGATATTCCTCTTCTTCTGTTCCAGACCCTTCAATTTTAAAAGGAGCTTCAAGTTAAGGAAAGGTCATTTTCCCACAGTTCAGTTCTCTGAGAAACTTCCATCTCCCACAGAAAGTCCTAGTCCAGGAGTGAAGCCGTCACACGCGGGAGCTTCAGGGCCAATTGGAAGCCATTTGAGCACTCACACTGGCCGGTCCTACTGACCACCATGAGCTGGAAAATGCAGTCTTGAAAAAGGTGGCCTCTCTGTGCACATGTGTAATTTTTAAAAAGGAGAGGGCATATGAAGGGAGCTGAGGTTTGATCACCAAATATCAGCACAATGAAAACAATAATGAATGTGCACTAGAATTCAAATTATCAGATGTTTTAAAGAGATGGGGTGCCAGTTTTCAATCCCATTTTGAACACCACATTACAAAAGAACTATTTTTAAAAATAAAAAAGGAATGAGGGAAAAGAAAAAAAAGAATATCTAAACCGTTGAATGACCCCCCCACCGTTTGTTCCTGATAAACTTCAATCATATCTTCCTCCACTCCCAGTTCTTTTGGAGTATGATTCTCAGCAATTCTCTGACCTTCAAAGAGAAACCTGAGTGAAAAAATATGGAACGCTTCACGAATTTGCGTGTCATCCTTGCGCAGGGGCCATGCTAATCTTCTCTGTATCGTTCCAATTTTAGTATATGTGCTGCCGAAGCGAGCACCAGATATTTGTTAACTCCTACCTCATCATCCATTCTTAAACACAGAAACAGTTGGAGATAATTCCAGTGCTAGAGTTCACAAAAATGAAGATAAAAAGTAACTCTTAGGATGACCTTGATTTAATCTCCTCAGCTAAGTATAGCTAGAGGAGAAATCCTATGTGCATCTACGGTATTTCTCCATCTTTCTCTTGGGGGACACAAAGGGTATAACCCTAATACACAGGGTGTGGTATTAGTTCTGCCCATGAAAACATCAAGCCTGCATTTAGACAAAAGTGCAGCAGCCCCTCTGAATTTCAAGTCCTCAGCCCATGAGACCTAGGGGCCCCTCATTTTTCCTCTACACCCTTGGATTTAATTTAACCCCTTTTTCTAAGACTGTACTGAAAAACAAAACAAAACAAAACAAAAACAAAAAACCCATGTCCTATTCATTTTATGTGACATTTCTCCTCCCTCCTGCTGAACTTTGTATTTTAAATTACTATCTAAAAGTATAATTGATTGTTAGCTTACAGTTGGCCAGACAGTAGCTTTGTGAAAGTGCTAAGATGAAAATAAGATCTGAGTAGGCAGGATGAAGCTTCTCCTATACATGATAGTGACCATTTCACACCTGGAATATTGCTTTTCATTCTGACTATCACATTAAATGAACTTTCATAAGTGAGCTATGCTCAGAGGGGACTGGTAAGAATGGAACCAAAAAATGTACTTTTATATTTGTATAGTCAAGGAACAAGAGCCCAGAAAAGAAAATAAACAGAACACGAGGACAGGATTGGGCATCCTTTAAAAGTAGGACCCTTTTTTCCTTTTTATCAGTATTTCCAAAATTGGAACATATATTTATTCTGATGAATTAAAGTTATATTGTAAAGATCAGACATGTCTCAAAACAAAAACAACAAACACAAGATGACTTCATGAGGTCCTTGTCTCCAGAAGGACTAAAGAAAACTTGGGGAAGCATCTGAATAGGATATTATGGAGTAGGAATTAGCAAACTATAGTATTTGGGCCAAATTCAACTTGTGGCCTCTTTCAGTGGGACTCAGACTCACCTACTCATTTATATTTTGTCCATGGATGTTTTAGCTCTGCAAAGCAAAGTTGAGTAGCTGCAACAGAGACTCGGTGAAGCAAACAGCCTAAATTATTTAATATTAGGCCCTTTATAGAAAAAATTTGCTAAACTAAAATGAGCAAAATGAGACTCTTAGAGGATACACTTTCTGACTTTTTCTTGTTGACTTTTTAAAAGAGAGAAATCTCCATTTGGAAGCAATGGAGGAGAAAATGATTAAATTTCTAAAAATATTTTGTTGAAACACACCCTTGTAAATAAGTACTATAAGGGGAATTATAGCTTGATGGAGAATTTATGGATTAACTCATTAAAATAATTGTGAGTGGGAGGCATTAATATCATGAGTTTAACAATTCATAATAGCTACTGCAAAATCATTTTAACAACCATCCACAAAATATTATTACCTATTTCTTTTCGAAATACATAGAAGAATTTTAGGTTTTATCTCTGTAATATACGCATACAAAGCAAATTGGTGGAGGAAGCAAGTCACTGAATGAATGCAATTTTTAAGAAATAAATGATAAATCTCTATATAATAAAGCATGCTCCAACTTTTATAGAACCTTATTCATAGTCTCAAAGTATGTTTGCAAGGTTCAGGCATGTTTTTACTGTACCTGAAGTCAATCAGTCTTTTAATTGCAAATATTATGTTCATTTCCATATGCTCATAACTTCAAATACGGTGAATAGCAGACACTTTGCAAGATTTATTGGAGTGTTATTTCCTGTAGGCATTCATTTGGCGAGTTTTTATGTGATGAATGCATTTCTAATTGGGATTATTTACATAGGCATCTGGGTCCTGGTTAGAGATTCAAGAGAGGGACAGAGAGGCTCAGGTTCTTGAATGATAAATTTGATTTAACGTTTTCTGGAGTGGAGGAGCGAGGTTCATATTATGCCATTTCTGCTAGAGGTTTGGTGTGAAGTAGGTAGGTTTTATGGGCCCTTCCCGTTCTTACTGTCTATAATACCATATCACAACAAAATTTATCATTATGACCCTCTTGGATGCATTTTAAAGGGCAAAAGGGGAGAAGATAAAAAGACGAGAAATGTTAGCCAAGACTGAAAATTCGTTAATTTTTTTTTTTTTTTTGCGGTACCGGGGATTGAACGCAGGGGGTGTTCTACCTCTGCGCTACACCCCCGGCCCTATTTTTTTTATACTTTATTTTGAAACCGGGTCTCACGAAGTTGCGGAGGGCCTCACTAAGGAGAGAGAGAGAGAGAGAGAGAGAGAGAGAGAGAGAGTGACAGGGAGAGAGAGCGAGAGAGCTGAGGCTGACCGTGAACCCAGATCCTCCGGTCTCCGCCTCCCAAAGTACTGGGATTACATAAGCGTGCGCCACCAGGCCCGGCCTTGTTAATTTTTTAAGTTGGATTAGGATAGAAGAAACGTTCAAATTCACTCTAAATAAATTAAGATTTTACCCCAGATGTTGGTGGTATGCTCTTGCAAGTGGGGCTTAGGCATAAAATGAAAATTTAAAAAAAAAGAAAAAAATATTCTTTAATAGATTCATTTGGAAACTATTTTTGTGCATTCATAATTTGGGGCATCTCCCACCTAAGACTTCTGTTAAAACAAATTATTTGTTAAAAACTACTGTCAGGCTGAATAGCTCTCTTACCTAAAATTGTTTGGCAATTAAGACTTGAATCAAAGCAAAATCTAAAATAACAATAACAAAAATAGTTAAAATAGCTTTCTCTCTGTCTAAGATTTCAATAGACTTGGTAATTTTCATTTTGTGTTCTTCGTTGGCAGGTAGCTCACAGGAAGGTATTATAAATGTCTCATAGGAAAAATAGGAGATGGGCTGGGAAAAGACAAGTAAAAAAGAGATCAAGGAGAGAGGCTGTGGAAGCTGGAACTATTGGTTCTGGTGTGTGTGCATTTAAGAGGAATTATGATTAAGACAGGAAGTTATTTAACCATGGCAGAAAAGTAAACCTATTCCAAGTGCCTCTGTTACCTTAGACAAGACAGAGATCTACTTTCATGGTTGTGTAATTTTTAACCCTGAGGACATCTGTTTTTTCCAACATTGGGTGTAGTCTAAACTGAAAGGCAGTCAAAATTATAAATGTAGGGCTTGTCTTGGGTTCTTTCCTATTCTTTGCGATAACCATGTGTTTTGTTTATCTATTGCTACATAGCAAACAACCCCAACATGCAGAGTCTTAAAAACAACAGTGACTCATTATTGCTTATGATGCAATGAGTTGCACGGGCAGTTCTTCTCCACCACGTGGTATTGGCTGAAGTTACTCCTGTAGTTTATTTAGCTAAAAGCTGGTAGGCGTGGAACACTAAAGATGGCCTCACTTGCAGGTTTGGCTCCTTGGTTCTGTTCATTGGCCAGTGAGACTCCATTATTCTCCATGTGGTTTCTCAATATCTACATGGTTTCTATTAAGTAGACAGTACCCTAGTTGTTTTACAAGAAAGCAAAAATTGATGCTAATCAGATCAACTTTTGGTGACTTAATGACCTAGTATCAAATCTGGAACAGTAAAATTTCTGCCACATTTTATTTTATTTTTATTTTTGCAGTACTGAGGATTGAACCAGTACTGCAAAAATACCTCAGAGCTATACCCCCAGCCCTATGTTTTATTCTTTATTTTGAAACAGGGTCTCACTAAGTTGCAGAGGGGCTCACTAAGTAGCTGAGGCTGGTGGCAAACCCAGAACCTCCTGTCTCAGCCTCCCAAGTACTGGGATTACAAGTGTGCACCACCACACCCAGTTTCTGCCACATTTTATTAGTTATATAAGTCCAAGGTAAAGAACTCAGTTGCTCGATAGGTAAGATACAAGTACCTATGGTCTTGATAAAATCCATATCTGCCTTTGTAGGTAACCTACACCCTTATTAATAAAAGTGTTCAGAAAATGCCAAATGAAAATCATGAAAAATAGCCTACCTATTTTTCATGGAAAATAGCCTACCTATTTTTCATGGAGTGGGTGAAAGATGAGTAGAAATATAGATAGAATACAAAAGTAGAAAGTTGGTTCTGTGGGTTAAGGACAGTGGTTAGAGAAGAAAATATAAAAATCTGTCTACAGCCATAAAAGTTTGGAAAATGTAAGTAGGAACTTATTCAGGCAACTTTCTTCCCTGCAGGACTTCTCAGAATGTTTGTTACTCTAACGTGCATTATTAGTATCAAAATACTATATGATGCAGCATTCCCAAATGGATTTCATCAGTGGTCTCTTTTTTCCATGGGACACTAAAAGAGTCTAACATTATGGAATACATTTGGGAAACTACTTAAGCAACATGATCTAGAGCTAGATAAATGGTACTTATGATATGTCCCTGGAGATTTTCAGGAAATAAGGAAAGTAAAGGGATCTTTACTTTTAATAAGGAAAGTAACGGGAAATGCTCAGTATTTGGAATCAGGACACACCTAATTACTATTTCCATCCTTGTAGTGCAAGCCATTATCATCTCTCTGAGCCTCAGCTATGTAGAGCTATGTATGCTGTTATACAGAATGGTTCAAGGGTTCAATTACAATATAAAGCCCTTTCCAAGTTTACTGTTTTTTATTATTGTTCTGTCAACCCTATGATCTGCATTTGCTTACCAAACCAGGGTCCAGGAAAGATATAAGGATAAACTTGGTACCTTGTAAATATTCATGCATAAACTACTCCATTTGATTTTTTTTTTTTTTTTGGTAGTACCGAGGATTGAACCCAGGGGCATTCTACCTCTGGGATACACACCCAGCCCTATTTTTTAATCTTTATTTTGAAACAGGGTCTCACAAAGTTGCGGAGGGCCTCACTAAGTAGCTGAGGCTGACTACAAACCCAGATCCTCTGGTCTCAGCCTCCCAAGTACTGGGATTACAAACCTGCGCCACCACACCCGGCTTCCATTTGATCTGTGTTAATAACTATTAAAGTAGATTCCATCTTTGGTCCCTCTGGTGCCAGCATTAGCAGAGGATTTTTTCTACATGGATTTGGAGCAGGATAATACGATCTCCTATTGGTCATTTCCTTTATCTCTTAGTTTTGAAATATGCTGCTCTCTTCATCTTCATTCTTGTCACACTTTTCTACAAAAGAGATCGAGGGGAAGAAGAGATAATATTCACCTCTGATTGCAATGTTCATGAGACATGTTTGGAAAGTAAAAACTTTTAAGAACTATGAATTAAGAACAAGACAATGACACCATGTCAGTCACAGTGATTTTTTGCTTTCCATGTTCCTAGCAGGAGATATGGACATTCTCATTCTCTCTCTTTCTCTGACCTCTTGAAGGATGTGTTCATCCTATTCTTCTCTTTAAGAGCGAGTTGCTTTAATGTTCTGAATCAAGCTGCAAGACTTCCAATGGTTCTGTTATCCACTGGTGTCAACTTTCAATTATGGAACAGTCCCTTTTGTTGTGAAATGCAGAATTTAACTTGTGTTAAAGCTGGATTCAGGTCACAAGAGACATCAAATCCAGGCCTGGCATATGAGAGGTGCTTAGGATATTTTAGGGGTTTGCTGATATGACTACTGCTTTACAGGAGTTCTGCAATGTGGTAGGAAAAACATCCCATAAAGTAATATATTTGGGAAAACGTACACTCTTCTTAAAGAGTCACAATACATTTCATCATCTTCATATGAGAAGTGCTAGAGCAAGAAACATTTATCTTTCTTTAACTTGGAGTTTTCAAGTATATTTGGAAGTAGAATTTTTTAAATTAATATTTACCATTATCTAGGAGTGGGAGCAGAGGGCAATGCAAAGGGCTATTGGGAAACCTTCTCTGCAGTGTCTTGGAATTCTTCAGTTAATCAACTCTATAATTGCAAATTGGCAGAGTGTCTTTGTGAATTTGTTTTACTTACGTTTAATATTTTCTGCACATTTTATAACCAGGAAAAATCCCTAGACTACTTGAATCTAGTAATTGGGATACAAAATTATAATTCTCCATGTGGTAGTTTTAAAGTTTTTCATCATCAAAATACTGTTTTTATTATTTTTTCTATCAAACCCATATCTGAGTTTGCTTACCAAATTGTACTCATTAATAGCTCATTTGTATTCCTATGATTATTAATCGGAGATGAACCCTTCACCATGACTACCTTACAAGTATGAGCTAACCATGATTACTTGACATCATTTCAACCAAAGAAAGGAAAGATATTTGTTACTTTATTTAAACTGTGTAGTCTAATTAGGAGTAGATTTCTTTTTTGTTTGTTTTATTTTACTTCATTTTTATGCTTTTATTGGTGCATTATAGTTTCACATCATAATGTACTTCACAGTGTTAGTGACATACATGCACATAATACTTTATTTCTTTTAAAAATAGAAAGTAGCTCAGAAACCTTCATTTCTGCTGTTGAAATATCATAGCATCTAGAGCAGTGGTTCTCAACCTCATACATCATAATCCCATGAAGATCTTTGACAAAGAAATTATCAATGCCTGAACCCCACTGCAGATTCTGTGAGACAAGACTGGGGTCTAGCAGTTTTTAACACCCTTTAGATTAGTCTCAGTTGTAAACAAATGTTGGGGCTTTCAACCCCTGGTATCTTTAGTTTGACTAAATCATACAGGTAAGATATAGCGTTGTTTTTCTGTTTGCTGGTTTGTTTGTTTGTTTGGGTGCTGGGGATTGAACTCAGGGGCATTCTACCTCTGAGCTACACCCCCAGACCTATTTTATATTTTATTTTGAAACAGGATCTCACTAAATTGTGGAGGGCCTCACTAAGTTGCTGAGGCTAGCAGCTAACCTGTGATCCTCCTGTCTCAGACTCCCGAGTGTGCACCAAATGCCTGCCTACATATAGAGTTTTATAGAATTGGAATTACCTTTGAGACAGAAAGTGAGGGCATTGCTTAATATTGAGACAACTCATTCAGGGTCATTGTTCCTTTTGAACAGACGAATCCTTGGTTTTATTCCATCTTCTATGTTGCTGTCTAATATCTGTCATAATCTTCCCAAAGCAATCATGTAGGATGTAAGTGAAGAGTAAAATTTGGGATTTGGATAAGAATCCAGAAATAAATTCCTCTTAGCTGCATTACTTAGGTACCTTATTTTACCACACCTCTCTAGCCTCTAATTTCTTCATCTTCATTCCAATAAGATACCTATTATGTAGGATTTTGTATAAATTGAACAAGGAAATGCAAGTCAAAATAGCTAACACAGTTTTTGGTATAAAATTGATTCTCAATAAACAGTAGTTTACTCTGGATCATTGATTCCAATACCTAACTTTTTTTGGGGGGGGATGAATATCATAGATAAGTTTTTAAATTGACCAAGGAATAAAGCAAATAAAATCTTGCTTTTAATTAGGACATGTAATTGTGGCATTATATTTTGATAAGCATGTAGCTTCTCAGTCTTCCCTACGAAATGTTATTTTAAAAGTGCCATGACAAATATTATCTAAGAAAATGACTGAGAGAAGTACAGAAATATTGTACTTTTTTTTCTTGGAAATATTTGCAGCATGCAATCTGAACAAATATTTGCACCAATGGCTCCCCCATAATCCTGGATTGGTAGGATGATATCAATGATCTTTTTACCTTTAGTACATATTTTTTGTGGTGGAAACTGGGGGTGGAACCCAGGGGCCTTCTATCTCTGGGCTATACCCCCAGCCATATTTTATTTTTTCTTTGGAAACAGGGTCTCTGTAAGTTGCTGAGAGCCTCACTAAATTGCTGAGGCTGACTTTGAACCTGTGATCCTCCTGTTTCAGCCTCCCAAGTACTGGGATTACAGGTATGTGACACCACGCCTGGCTTTACATTTAATACATATTTGAAGAAGGGCACAATGCAGGATGAATATGCATACAATATAGGAAAGGCATTGATACACGCAAATCTAAATTTTCTCCATTCAGTTCATCTTTGAGTAAATTTTTGTTTTTCAGTATATGACAAAATGTTCAATTTTTCTGGCATGAAATTCTCATCTTTTCTTATGTTATTTTATTGTGTACAGTGTAGAAAAGTCTTGCTCTGCCATAAAGAAGAATGAAATTATGACATTTGCAGGAACACAGATGGAACTTGAGAGCATTATATTAAGTGAAATAAGCTAGATGCAGAACGTCAAGGGTCATATCATTTCTTTTACATGTGAAAGCTAAAGAGAAAAGAAAAAAAGGGGGGAACCTCTTGAAAATAGAAAGACAACCAGCATAATAGAGGAAGAGGACCAAGGGCAGGGAGGAGAGGAGGGAAAGGGGAAGTATTAGAAATGAAATGGACCAAATTATGTTATGTATGTGTATGAATATAAAGCAATGAATCCTACTAGTATGTAGAATTCATAATGTACCAATAAGACACTAAAAAGGCTTGCACCTCCATGATTAACTAGTTATCTACATTTGCCTTTTATTTTAAAAATATATTTTAAGATTTTATATTTAGTAATATAATCTAGTTAGAATAGACTTTGATACATGATCTGATATGAGGAACTACATTGATTTTTAATGTGGGTACTAGGAATTATTTAGCTTATGAGAATAATTTTGAATCATTTCTATCATATATATATCATATATATATATATATATGCTATCCCATCACTGTATTTAAGGTAAATTAATGAACAAAGCATAAAAACTCAGCATGGCATTCAAGGGCCTTCAAAATCCAGCTCTAACACCTTGATCCAACCCCCTGCCTACCCTCCAGTGACTTCTGACTACTAGGAAGTACAATCGTTTACTACCGGGAACTTCTAGAGAGTTCCTGATCCTTCCTATGTTTTCACTCACACCTTGGTGTATTTACACCCATCAATGACTCCTCCTCAGTTGGCAAATTTATAAAGAAGAAGGAAAAACAAACAATGTTTTTTACATTTCCTGTGTGCCTAGCCACATTAATAATTATTACCATATCTGTAGAGCCTCACAAAACCTTTGAGTGGAACTTATTTTCTCTCTATTTGCATACCTAAGATATCTCACTCAGTCATGAAATATTAAGAATCTACCCAAAGTCACAATAGTGCTCAAAATAGGATTTCATAATCTAGATTTGTCTTAAGCTGAAGCCTAGTTTAGTTTCCCATTTCAGCAACATCAAGTTGTCTTCTTACCAGCATGGACTTCTCTAAATCAGCTGCACTTCAACACATGTCCATATATATTTCTACACATCACTTATTTATGATGTATTATACAGTGGGTGTTAATATCTGTGCCTACTCACTTATGATCTTATGAGCTCTTTGAAGAGTCATATAGGATTCATGTTTGTACATCCAAAAGCCACCAACAGGGCCGGACACAGAATAGATGCACAAATAATGCACTTTTGCATTGATAGATGAATGGATGTGATTTGATCACTCGGTATTGTCTGTTCTCTTGTTTTTCTTTCTATTTTAGTTATATTACACCTTTCAAAATAAAATTTCATAGTAAAGTTGTCTTGCCCTTAATGGTTTAGAAAAGTCTATTTTAATTGAAGACATAGCATTACAGTTGTGTGAATGATGTCACACCTCTACAAGAAACAAATTCTGTTCCTTTTAAATATATTGTAAAGTGTGCATAGGAATTGTTTCCAAGCCATAAAATTATTTACTGCTCCAATGAAGAGAAAACAAAATCAATTTCCTTCCAAAAATTTATGAGTGATTGAGATGCAGCTTTAGCTAATACATCTCAAGGAAATCTTTCAATAGACCCTCATGCTGCTATATTTCTTTTGAACTAAACTCCACACTTCCTAATCAGCTATATGCAGATATTAAAGTAGAATTTATGAGAAAGGTGGGAAAATCTAAAACCCTTGAGTTCCATTCATTTGAAAAAAATGCATTATGACACTATTGCTCAATACTTGATTTGCCCTATTAATTGTCTTATTTCAATATTTTTGTGAGTCAAAAAATAAAACAGAAGTAGTTTATCCACATTCAATTCTGTCAACTCTATGGAAATAAAAGTTTCCTGAATAAATAGTGATAAATTAAAAAAAACTTCATTGTCAGCAAACCGATTTTAGCACATTTAAAATTTTTAAATTAGAAAAATGAAACAAAGAATGGATTTTATCCACATGAAGCCTCTAATATCAGGAATTTCACCTGGATTACATCTTGAATACTGATAGGTTAGATATGCCACAGTGAACTATTCCCATCTTTTACTGTGAATATGGAAAATGCTCCGAAAGGAAACACACAGTAAGAGTTGACTCGGTATTAATACACATACAATTGAGAGTATTTGATGGCATAGTCATTTGGCCCAGTGATTTTCTTCTTGGTGAAAAAAAGAAAAGGAAAAATGAAACACAGAATCCATTTTCATGCAGAACCACACCATGCATAACATGAATGCTTAGCTGATTCCTTGAAACAAGGGTAGAAATTAGATATCTGTCTCATCCCTTCTCTCCCAAATCCCACCCTAGAACCCCATTGTATGGATTCAGCTTGACATGACAGCAGCTATCTTGATTCATCACCACCATGATTTCCCCTGTGTAACCCTTGTTGAGTTTCCCTGAATAATTACGATCAGAGTAGTATGTGGAGCTGTACCACCAGACCTCAGCATCAGGCATGTGCCCAAGTTTTTGCTGGTAGCTTGTGATAAACGAAGTACATTCTGACTTGAATTAAGTAATTTTTGTCCTGAACAATATCAATGCTCCTTCTGACCCAAATTTCAGGGATCTACTTAGTGCTAGTACTACCCATATCACACTGTTACCAGTAAGTCCCCCAATAAAGTGCATTCTGTGTAGTCCTGGAGCTCTTGCCTCTTTTCTGTGGTCTCCTGGCCCCTTGGGGACAGATCTCAGACTGTGGGACCAGGTCATTCTGGAACATGCCTCAACTCCACAGACTATATTCTAAAACTACAAATTAAGCCCATCACTGCCTTCTAAAGTTGTGGAAATGGAGACTGAGAGAAGGTAATGGACCAGGCCCAAATTAGAGGCCTACTTATATAACAGCCAAGTCAAATCTGTGCAGTTTAGTTTCCAATTTAAGACCTTTGAAAATGAAAATTAAAGTATCATTTCCGGTGGAAAGAAAATGAAAGCCTAGGAATTACGCAACTGTGCAGCCACTGAAGAATTTTAGGAAAAGAAGAGAGGTCACCTCTGTTCTGACCTTCTAATTCTCAGTACGGAAAACTTCCCTTAGTATGAAGACTTAAGAGCTTCTTTCTCCATTCCTTACCACAAAACACAGAATAATTTAATATATTCCAAGTCATTTGCTAAAAGGGTCAAGAGGGATGAGTGCAGTCTTATTTTAAAACCACACGAATTAAGGGAAAGTCTATTCCTGACTATGAAGCCATTGCTAGTCTGAGTGTAAAGTAAACGTGTGTGTGTGTGTGTGTGTGTGTGTGTGTGTGTGTGTGTAGTATATTTGCTTCAGTAAGTTCTTTTATGAAGAGAAGGGCTGCTATTCTTCCTTCCATTGGCTATTTGACAATAGAGTATGTGTATGTACTTTTTTATTATTGGTGCATGATAATCACACATTGTGATGAAGCTCAGGGTGGTAGAGGCATACATGCACACAGCACTCGTTGAGTCCTCCCCCAGTCTCTCCTTCCCCACCGCCTCCCCTCCCCTCCTTCTCCTTCAGGATGTTGTGATTAGCATTGATCAATTTGTGTATGTGTATCAAGTCTATTGAATGTTTTTCCCTCTTCAAGTCTTCTTCCCCTTTCTGCTTCCTCCAGTTAGGTCCCCTCCTTACTCCAAGGTTTCTCCTTCTTTGTCTGGGCAGAGTATTTGTATGTACTTTGTTCTCACTTTTCACCTGAGTGCTGGACACTCGTGTTTCAAAGTCACAAGACTCTGTTGTAGAACTCATACTTGCTGAACAAGAAGTGATTGTTTAGCCAGGTGAAGTAGAGCACAGCTGGCTGAGGCAGGGTTGCAGGTTTGATGGTAGCCTGAGCAATTTAGCAATCTTGTCTCAATAAATAAATAAATAAATAAATAAATAAATAAATAAAATTTTAAAAAGAGCTGAGGGTGTGGCTCAGTGGTAAAGCACTGCTGGGTTCAATCTCCTTTATTTAAAAAAAAGTGATTGGTTGCTATGCTATCTCTAGAGCCCAGTTTTCTAATGCTGTGCATACTAGAAAGGGTGAAAATTTGTAGCTGGGTCAACTGTTACAAAGGCTTTCCTCACCAAATTGCGGACACATTACTTAATCAGGACTTGTTTTTATCTCTAGGAGTATAATTGCTCACCATTACCTTTTATTTCCTGGCCAATTTTCTTCTTGGGTTATTATACACTCTATGATGTAAAAAATGAAAACTGTCATGGAGGAGGAGAATAAAAGAAATATTTGGGAGGACACACACACACACACACACACACACACACATAGGGGTTCAAATACCAAGTCAGTGTTCAATGCCAGACAAGAAGTGGAAAACAGCTGACTTAATGTCCTACATATAACAGAGTGTGAACTTGTGAAATGAGGGCCAAAGAGTAGGGCAAGTAATTAGGGAAATGAGAATTGTCTAGTTCTAGTGATTTTCCATTTTCTTCCCTTCAGATTTCTGGTAGTAAACTAGAGGGTCCTGTGTAGTTTTTCAGAGATGTGATTTCTCATCTCTGTCAGTGTCTTCATAGGTATTTTGACAGAAAGATGGGAACGATGTCATCAAGTGCTTCATTCCAAAGGCCATTTTAAACCAACTGTACAACTCTCTTTGGATAAGGGATGAGAAGAAGAATGGCCTATGCTTAGCTCCAGAGAATTTTATTTCCCTCTTATGTAAACCACTCCATGTCAGAATAAGAATTTATATAAAATTAATGTGTTCTATATACCAAGACTAAATGACTTAATTTTGGATATATAGACATTTTCAATGATTAAATATTAGTATGTGGAAATTGAAGAGCCTCTCAGGAATGACAAAGCTCCCAACCCTCCTTAATGTTTTGTCTAAAGCAGGATTTAAAGGTTTTTAATAGACCTTAGAAGGGCTAGAAATCTCCATATATACTGCCTGGCTTGCCCTGATTTATTGGTGGATTTCCTGTGGAATTTTTATGTGACACTTGATTTTCCCTGCGGGGCTTATTAACTTCTGATTGGATAATGTAAATTTCTAGCCAAGATTAAGCACAAACAAAGACAAAATTCATTTATTTTAATAAGGAAAATTGAAGTTCTGGGGTCTGCTGTTTCCTTTTGCAAATAAACTGGTGTGTTAGGGAACTCTAAAATATTTGGTGGGAATTAAGAAAAATAAATTTAATACTCTAATTTCTGAGTTATTTATTAAAGTTTTGAAATGATGAATAGCCCCAGTTTTCTGATTGAGTCTCCCCTGTCCCCCCCTTTTATTGACTCATAGAAAAAAAAAACTTCTGGGAGAAGTATTCACTTTTCCTTGTGCCTTCTTAGTCTTTTTTCCTTGAAATGTTTTGATGTACTTATGCTCAACATAAACATGACATTTTTGCTGGCCTTTAGTAGATGAATATGAATTTTCTAGCCAGACCTGTAACGGGAACTGTATAAGCTCCTTACATACTTTTCCAATATTTAGTTCTCACAAAAAATGGGGCTGTTTTGCTATAATGAAAGACCTTCAGAAGCATAATGGTGACATGGGATTGAGAGGAGAGTATTTCTCAGAGAGAAGAGACACTTAGTAGCTAGTCTTGATGGTGTGAGAAAGTTGATTGAAATGGAGTAAAAGGAAGAAATCAACATTCCAGATATCCTGGCTTGGCTAAGCTGATGACAGATTTATAAATGGGAAAAACAGGAAGGGGAGTAGATTGTTGGTTGAAAAGGTAAGAAAATTAATAAACTAGCACTTGGATATGTTCTGTTTAAGATAGCTTTGGGACCTCCAAGAGGTCATGCTGACATTTTGAAATATATATATATATATATATATATATATCTACAGCATAGTAAACAGTTATACATTTTGGAAGAGTTTGCAGAAACTTTCATTAGAAATGCTGACTATCAAGATTATAATGCACACTATAATTTGTTTTCTGATATAATCCTGGCACATAAATGTCTCTATCAATACATATGTATTTTTACTAAGTAAATGAATAAAAAGGGGATCAGTGAGTAAATTTAAAATATTATTAGAGAGAACGAGTTATATTGGAATGAACAAAGAGAAATATTTTCAAATGAAAAATTTCAGTACTCATTCATTACTTCTCTGCTTGCACTTTTTATGTTCATTCATATAGCAAGTTCAATTCTTTAAACGATTTCTGCTCTTTCTGTTTTCTGGCAATACTGTGTCAATCAGACATAGCCACAGTGCAGCTTAACAATCTTTCCAAATGTGAGTGTGTGTGTGTGTGTGTGTGTGTGTGTGTGTGTGTTTGTGTGTATCTGTGTGTGTGTGTGTGGTACTGGGGTTTGAACCCAGGGGCAATCTACCTCTGAGCTACACCCCCAACCATATATATATATGTATTTTTAAATTTTGAAACAGTGCCTCACTAAGTTGCTAAGGGCCTTGCTAAGTTGCTGAGGCAGGCCTCAAACCTGCAATCTTCTTGACTCAGCCTCTCAAGTACTGGGAGTACACGTATGTGCCACGACACCTGTCTCAAAACCCAGTAACTTAAAACAACAATTATTTTTTCTTTTTCACTTATCTTCATCATGGTTCTGGTTCAACCAACTTTAACTGAATTCAGCTGGGTTTGGCTTTAGACTGCTGGTTAGATTCAGCTTTCCTCCTGTGTCTCTCATCTCCCTGGAAATAGCAGCTAAGCTTGTCACAGCAGAAGTGTAGGGACAACACCCTATCCTCTAAGCACATTTGAAATCTGCTTGCACCATATCATCTATAAAAGTCACATGGCTGGTTCCTACAGCCAGGAGCACAGAAACCCATTCTGTACATAGAACTATAGAGAAGGGGTGCATATTTTTTAATGATCATCCTATCTACTACATTTCCCATAAGCAATACCTAAAGTGATGGGTCTCTTCCAAGTGTTAGGTTGGTAAATAGCTTGCAGGATATTGTTTCTTGAATGCATCATGTGAATTCTAAGGGGCATCACTTTCTATATTCCTGACAAATGGACTCTTTCCATATTATAGTTTATTTACATGAGCTCTCAGGTGAGGTAGCAGGAAGTTTTATATGCCTCAAGCCTGTCACAGTAATCGGTCACTGAACATTTTCAAAGTTCCCTATATTTCTCTTCAGTTTCTTTCTTCTGCTCTGTTCGCTCTGTGTCCAGTGTACTGAATCTTTGATCTCCTCCTGATATGGCCACCTATGTTATATCCAGATTCAAGTCATGTATGATATTTCTACTTGCCTACTAAGCATTATCTTTTCCCTATCAAACTCCTCTTCAAACATTGGTTGATTATTTTATTTTATTTTATTTATTTATTTATTTTTTTGCGGTACCGGAGATTGAACGCAGGGGCGTTCTACCTCCGCGCTATGCCCCCGGCCCTGTTTTTTATACTTTATTTTGAAACCGGGTCTCACAAAGTTGCGGAGGGCCTCACTAGATTGGTTGATTATTTTATTAAGGTAGCAAATACGTATTGAGTCCTTCTGAGTACCAGAGACACTGCTATGTGCAGCAATAAAAGGATGAGCAAGGAGGGAAACCAACTTGGGTCTTTATTCTAATGAGGTCAAAGAGAAAAGAAACATAAAAATAATCTAAGAAATGTGTAAGAAAATTCTTAAATAATGATAAGCACAATGCAGTGAGTGCAGAAAATGATTTGATAGACAATGTTGGGGTGTCACATTTGGGATGAGCACAGGGAAGGACTCAAGATATGAGTTAATACTGGAATGACAAGAAAGTGACAGTCATGCAAAGAGAAGTGGGAATAAAATTCTAAGGAGTATGAACAACTGGACCCTAGGAGGTACAGGGGCCTTAAAGTAGCAAGAATGACTTTGTAAGGCTTAAAAACAGAATGAGGGTCACTGTGGCTAAAGCATAGAGAAGGAAAATCAATTGATTAATAAGAAATATTGGAAAAAGGAAGGAGGAAGCCTATTTAGGACCTAAGGCCAAAAGCAAGTTTTGGATTCCATTTTAAGGATGATGTCAAGACATGAAGCTTTTATAGATAGTAGCTTATGTTTTGCAAAGGGCATGTTTTACTACATTTTAGAAAATTGGTTTGTTAGAAATAGTCCAGGTTGAGCCGGGCGTGGTGGCGCACGCTTGTAATCCTAGTACTTGGGAGGCAGAGACTGGAGGATCCGGGTTCGCGGCCAGCCTCAGCTACTTAGTGAAGCCCTCCGCAACTTCGTGAGACCCGGTTTCAAAATAAAGAATAAAAAATAGGGCTGGGGTGTAGCTCGGAGGTAGAATGACCCTGGGTTCAATCCCTGGTACCACAAAAAAAAAAAAAAAAGAAATAGTCCAGGTTGGAAGAAGAAATAAAAATTACATGGCCAAGTTAGCAGTGTAATCTCTCCTCTCCCCAAAATGGTCATAGCTTCAGTTGATCTGGTAGTATTAGAGAAGGAGAAAAAAAAATTCAAACTAGAATGGAAAGGTTGAGCTGAATTGCAGATGGACGTATTGGATATTGAGTATAAAGAATGAAGAAATCAAGAACAGCTCTTAGGTCTTTTGAGAAACTAGATAGATGAGGATGGCACTTTCTAATATGCAAAGAAACTTGGGGTAACCAAAACTTGTTTTATTTATTTATTTATATATACTTTTTTTGTAGTACTGAGGATTGAACCCAGGAGCATTCTACCTCCGAGCTACACCCCCAGCCCTATTTTATTTTCATTTTTGAATGAAACAGGGTCTTCCTAGGTTGATGAGAGTCTCACTACTTTCTGAGGCTGTCCTCGAACTGGCAATCCTCCTGTCTCAGTCCCCCAATACTGGGATTACAAGTGTGCACCACCACGCCCAGCTCCAATTTTTTTTTTATATTTTGTGTTGTTTTGTTGAAATGAGATTGAGAGTTCTGCTTAGGCATACTAAATGTGATTTGTTTCTTAAATGTTCAAGTAGAAATGTCAAGTAGCTATTTGAAAAGTTTATAATTTGAAAGGCCTATAATTCTGTGGAGAGCTTGGGGCTATAAATTATAATTTTAACAATCATATAAATATTGTGTCATGATTT
This sequence comes from Glis glis, assembly GCA_004027185.1. Lineage (NCBI taxonomy): Eukaryota > Metazoa > Chordata > Mammalia > Rodentia > Gliridae > Glis > Glis glis. The sequence continues at coordinate 10,547 of PVJS01015771.1, read as the reverse complement.
CATTTTAAGGGATGAGAAAATTTTGAATCAGGTGAGACTCACTAACTTTTCCAATCACAAGTGTTTAGAAAGGTTTAACAGTTCTCCATGAGTCTGGCCATATTCAACTTAACTGAATAGATACCCCAAATTGGCCACTCTGGGCAATCCAATCTCCTGTGACTAAAGTGAACTTTCTCATTTTATTGTTTTTACCTTTTCCTCTTTTACACTGCTATCTGTCCTTAGCATCTTTTAATTGAAATCATGATTTAAGGTGTTGAGCACACTAGTCCATAAAACCTTCCTTTATTTCCTTTAGCTTGCATTTATATTTCACATCATTTTATTTCTTTATCATTAAATTGATGCTTCTATATTATTATATTATATTTATTTAATTATCCTTGAGCTCAAAAATACCTTTGAGGTCTCAAGCCAGACTTTATCTTCTTTGTGGGTTTTCATTTACGTTTTATGAAAACAGATTAATGATAAAAATATGGGCTTTGGAATTAAAGAGATCTAAGCTCAGATTCCAGCTCCATGCTTTATCAGCTGTGGGCTTTGGGTTATGATTTAGTGTCTCGAAGCCTTCAGTTTCCTTTCATGTAAAATAGTCCACATTGGTTCCACCTCATAAGGATGTTGTAGGCATAATAAATTTAATATGCAAAAACGTCTCTTGCAATTTGCTGGACATTGCAAATTCTCCATAAATATTGAATTTTCTATTTTTTTCTCCTTAACATCTTTGTATCTACCCAAGTATTTGGGTCACAATAAGCACTGCCACATGCTGGGTAGACAAAAAAGCAGGGGAAATGTAATTGGTTATGAATTTCTATACCAAAGATTTTTGTTTGTTTGTTTTTCCATTTGGAATACCCCACCGTGACTTACCTGATTTTTTTAAATGTCCTTCTTAATCAAAGTGCTTCGTGGACTGCAATTTTGCACATTGAAGTGGATTAAAACTAGTTTTGTTAGAGAATTTCATGACACCTTCAACTCCCACCTGGAAATAATTGGAGACACCCTGGGGTACCACAGACCCGCCTCAGGAATCACCCCTCTCCATGCTGCTTCACTGGGGTTTATGAAAGCTGAACCGACAGCGGCAGTTCATTAGGAGAGTATGCATGAATGTGCAGGGTTTGCCAATAGACCTACAAGGACTTAGGGAACCATACAAATGCTTTCTTTCTTCCCCCAGATTTGAGAATTAAAGGTCAATCAAAGTGTAATGTATGGATACAGTTGTGTTTAATAACAATGCATTAGAAAAAAAGTTGCCCCAGATATCCATTTTCTGTGGATACATTATCAATATCATGACAGAAATCTATTTGATCGGTTTTGCATCTTTCTGTGCTTCCTAAAGTAAGAAAGTCACACTCTCTTGCTATGTTTGGTGCCTATAGGATGCACATAATTTGAAAGAAGGAAAAAAATTAAACAGGGCAAAGGTGGAGGGAAGGGTGATGTTCGCTAAGTTCCCAAGAATTAAGGGAGAAACGCCTCCTAAGTATCAGACTGCTGGAAGTGGGCAAAGAAAGAGGCAACTAGACCTGAACTGGAAATTGCGCGTCATGGATTCCTGAGGAAGTGCATTCTCCCGGAAATCTGCCACACATACGAAGAATGAAGCCCCATAATCTTTATTAAGCATTTATGTCTTAAGCTTGTTTACTGAATTTCTGCTTAGTACTATTGTCTTTTTTAGGCTTGCATTTTGAAACGCATCACCTCTTTCCTTAGCACACCAAGCCAGGGCAGGCACTATGTAGAATTATTCCAAATTCCTTGAGCATTTAAAAGGTTATTCTATGGCTGTGGCCATGCTCATTAGCAAATGATCTGCACAGTAATTTTTCAGCCCAGAGGGCTCACAAGGAGGGATCTCATTAGGAAGTCCACCAACATTCCCTTTCTCTTTCCTTTTCATCCACTCACTCCTTCCCCAGAAGAGTATGTGCCCCTCCTGATCTACCTCCTTTGGCTAGCTGCCTAAACTTAGGAAAAGTCAGCCCTCCAGGAAACGTGGATTCAGGGGAAGCAGCTTCCTTTGAAGACCCCAGAGACCCTTTCAGTACTAATTACAGCAAATGTCTCAGGCAGGCATCATGTCCTGAAGCCAACAAAAGTGGGTCAAGGGCCAGAGCTTCAGGGTCCTCTCCTCGTGTGTTTTCTGAAATATTTTTGATCTTGATATTTTCTCTCCCATCTTCCCTGTGAGGACTTTCATGCAAGTCAGAACAGGAGGATAAAATATGGTCTGAAAAATTAAGTCATTGTAACAAATGTATATAACAGAAAGTTTTGGTAATAATAATACTAACAGTGCATGTTAATGGTTGGAAAAATCATGGGGAAGCACTTTATCTGTATTCTCTAATTTGATACTCATAGCAATTCAAGGATATTACTGGATCTACTTTGAGTTAATGAAACCACAGCTCATTTTAAATGAGAGTTAGGTATTATGTCCCAGTCTGTATCATATCATAACTAAGGGCTTTTCCACCATACCAGTCTGTCAATGAATAAGTGAATATTGATGATCACATGGGCATCCATCAAGTTGGCTCTTAAAAAATGCTGATATCCAGGGGAATATCTTATAGGCAGACAGCCTTCCCTGAAGTCAGAATGTGAGATTGTGGGGGGGGGGGCTTTTTCATCCTGGTATTCCTTGCTCTACATCAGCTCTTCTCCTGCCTCTGAGGATAAATCTTACTGATTATGTTGACATCATCAATATCGTCTGAATTGGTTCCCATCTGAAATGCATCCTTTCGTAGTGATTTGTTCTTTCCTCCACATTCGTTGGCTTTGGTCTGCATTCTTTTTAGTAAGCAAAATGTGATTAAACTTGGAGGCATTGCTTGAATTCCCATTCCCCAGTGCCCCAAACTTCCAAATCAATCTCGCCACAGAAAATGTCAAAGTTAAAATAGATTTGGCGGTTAAAAATAAAAAGAATATATGAAGAGAATTGGGCTACAAAATCCTGGGTGGTTGTTTCATAAGGTCAAAGACCTGACAGTAGAAAAGAGGTCGGGATGGGGATAGAATACAGTAGACTGAATAAAAATGAGAACATTGCAAATTCATTTATAACATATTTAAGCAAATATAACCTTAATTCTGTACTAATAGGGAGAGATTGGGTAAACCTCTGTGAGTCTTTGCTTTCCATCTGTTTGATAAGTATTTGAATACCCATTTCAGGTTTAAAGGGATGTGATACTTAGCAGAAATAAGATGTATAAAATTGCATAGAGATATGCTAGAAAAATTGAAGGCATTCAATAAGCGCCTATTTGTCCAAATACCAATCTATCTTCCTATTTGTTTGCACTATCTGAGCCCAGCTAACCTCTGAGGCTTAATTTCCTCATCTGTAAAATGAAGACAGTACAACCCACCTTGCAGCTTCCACCAGGTATTCTATCTTGATTCAAATGGCATAACATAAAATGAATGAATTTTGGAACCAGTACTTTTGTCAGTAATCACATATGAGAACTTTCACAATCATCTTAAACTCTTTGAGACTCACTTTCTTCATATGAAGATAGTATTGCCTGCCTTGTAGACATACAAACTGGCAGAAGAGTCAGCTGTACTCTACTCACTTTTACTGTACCATCAATAATGAAAATAATTATTACTTCAACATGGGAGACTAGAGAGTTGAGGCGAAAATAAGATGTAAGCAATTAACACTAAGTAATTAGTGAGCTGGAACAAATAGTCCCATAGTGGCCCTGAATGTCTATTTCGTTAAAGAGATCAGACAATTCTGGGATGGACATGAAATAAAATATGACTGAGTCCCAGCCACCACAAGGCATCAGAATTTAAGAGAGGTGTACCACTGTCCTTTGTTGGTCTTGTCATGGCCCCACAAAACTATAAATGCCAAGGAAGAGATCTTTCACTATTGTGCTAAGTATAAGTTTACAAGTGGTTTAGACACGTTGATCCTGCAAAGACTCAAGGGCCTGGAACCTTGGTGATTACCTTTGGTTGTGGCCAACTCAACCATTTCACCCAGTGTCCCATAGGAGAATGCCCAACAAATAGGCAGATATACATTAGTAACATTTTACTCCAGAAGAGAGCATCAGAACCAATCTCACTTTGTCTCACTCTCCCTTACCTTAGGGACAAGCCACTTAGACTAACTATGCAACCACGAATCCACTCAGACTCAAAAATCTCAAGTCCTCTTCCTTTTCTAACACTCTTTGAAGACTGTGGTCTTCGAAAAGTCATCTTCACGCCGGGTGTGGTGGCACATGCTTGTAATCCCAGTACTTTGGGAGGTGGAGACCAGAGGATCCGGGTTCGTGGCCAGCCTCAGCTCTCTCTCTCTCTCGCTCTCGCTCTCTGTCTCTCTCTCTGTCTCTTTCTCTCTCTCTACTTAGTGAGGCCCTCCGCAACTTCGTGAGACCCGGTTTCAAAATAAAGTATAAAAAAAAATAGGGCCGGGGGTGTAGTGCGGAGGTAGAACGCCCCTGGTTCAATCCCCGGTACCGCAAAAAAAAAAAAAAAGTCATCTTCAGATTAGCAACCTCAGCATTACCTGGAACCTTATTAAAAATGCAAATTGTGAGATCTCCTATGGTCCCCTAAATCTAAAGGTGTGGGCCCAGTGAAGCAATATGCATTTTAATAATTCTGCAGCTGAACATGATGCACACTGACATATAAGAAGTGCCATGTAACTCTTCCCAGTGCCCTTGCAAACACACCATTTGTCACCAGCAATCCCGCCACCTGACCTCTTCTTCAAGTTTCCTTCCCTTTCTTTCTCTAACTGAACCCTGATTAGACTTTTCTGAGAATATTATTTTATTTGAAACTGTCTCAAGTACCTAAAATATATTTGTGAAATGAAATAAAGGTCACTAAAAGTACATAAGTCAATGCATGATTTAACGAATTATTATAATATAAATATTTCTCAGGTCCCAGAAACAACTCTGTAATCACCCCAGAAGTCCCTTCCATATGCACTGCCCCATCCCAAACCCTCTGTCTTACCATAAGTAATCATTATACTGACGTGTGTGTGTGTGTGTGTTACTGGGGATGAACCTAGGGGAATTCTACCTCTGAGCTACATGCCCCGTCCTTTCTTAATTTTTTTAAATTTTATTTTGAAACAGGGTCTTTCTAAGTTTCGGAGGCTGGCCTCAAAACCTGTGATCCTCCTGTCTCAGCCTCCCGAGTACTGGAATTACATACAGGTGTGTGCCACCATGCCTGGTGATTATACAGACTTTTAATGCAATCACCTTCTTGTGCGTATTTTAAAAATTTTATTACCTGCATATGCATCTCTAGGCCCTAAAATTATTATTACCTATTTTTTCTTAATTTGACATGTCCTTTAAGTCTCTTTAATGTACACATTTCTTCTCTATTCGTTTTCTTTAATTGCAATTTCTGTGATGAGAAACCTAGGTCATTTGATGTAGAATATCACCTGGGTTGTGCTGATCACATATTCATGATGTCGATCAACATATGTCTTTGTCCATTGCAATTATCATCATCATTGAAACTCCAATTGTCTCATCTTTGACTAGGGGAGATTCTTCAAGTTGGACTTTAAATATTTTTTACTTGATTTTAATGGTCTTCTTTGCTATCTTGTCATACCAGACTGTGACATGATGTTCCCAGTGTATCCTGTGCATCCTCTGTGCCAGACCTGGGGATATCCATTTCTCCAAGAAGCCGTACTTTCTATTTCTGACAGGTAATTTTTTTCTAGAACACAATTTTATGCAAAGACCACTCTTCACTACTGTGACAAACGGGACAAAAATGACAACTTAAAAAGTATGTGTGTGTGTGTGTGTGTGTGTGTGTGTGTGTGTGTGTGTGTATTACACTCAAAGGAAGAATGTGAGCCTCAAGGATGGGGAAAGTCTTTGTCCATCCTAATACCAGTGCTCACACCTAGGGAAAGCTAAAGGGGCTGGAACAGTCTAATTCATGTGCACTTTTTTTTCTGTACTAGGGACTGAACCCAGGGGTATTTTATTTCTGAGATACAATTCCAGCCATTTTTTTGTGAAACAAAGTCTTGATGAATTGTGGAATGTCTTGCTAAGCTGTTGAGACATGAAATCTTTCTGTCTCAGTCTCCCAAACACTGGGATTATAGGCCAGCACCACCATCCCTGGCTGATTCTGTGTGATACTAGATTGAACTCAGGGACATTCTATATCTGAGCTATACCCCCAGTGCTTTTCGAATTTTTGGTTTCAAAATAGTCTTGCTAGATTGCTGTGAGTCAAGCTATATTCCTGAGGCTATCCTGGAACCTGCAATTCTCCTGTCTCAGCCTCCCAAGTACTGAGACTACAGGCATGTGCCACCACACCTGGCTCATCCTGTGAATCTTTAAAACTGACTTGCCAGGCTCCTTCTATGACAGAGCCACACAGAGGAACTTCTGGGAAGTTAGAAGAGAAAAAGGAAAGAGAAGGCCACTGTACAAAGTGACAAGGGCAAAAAGCTAAGAAACCTTAATCCAGTAAAGAGTCAAGGTCACCAACTAAGAGACTGTAATATATTAATAACATTTTACTCATCTATCCAGGAGAAACCATCAGAACCAATCTCATGATGTCTTACTCTCTCTTACCTTAGGCTGTCCACACAACCACTAATCTAACTCAAATTCCCTGTATCAATTCGTTACTAGCTGGAGAATAAGCTTCATAAATCAAAATAACTACAGACACATTAATGTAAGAAGGTTGGTAAGCAAATATTCTTATAAATAAGCTTATATAGAGGTATAAACCCACATACATACACATGGAGTTATAGAAGAAGGAGAGTGATATGTGTATGTATATGTAAATGTCTGGAGAACAAGGCTGAACAGACTAGGAGAGATTATAGTATGCAACGTTTATACCTTCTGAAATATATCTATGTTAAAAATTGGGTGAAAATGAGGTAATGCATAAAATGCAATGTTTTTGTAAGCATATTTGTAGGAGTACTCATGTTGATATTCTGAGACTGTTGTATGCAATGCGTACATACCAAATAAGTGACTGATATATTTTAAATCTATAATTCTGTGCCCTTGTCATTCTTGTTATGGAAGAAAGAAGATAAAGATATTCTAGAGAAGTGGTTAGGTGCAAACTTTGTAGTCTTTAAACTGTAGATATCAATGTGAAATCATAAAGTGTTTAAGCTTAATATGTAGGGTTCCTACATCATGTATTCTTTTTCTCCACACCCAAAATAAGTTTTCTTATTTCTGAAAGTCCAGTCACCAAGAACAAAATTTGATGTTGGTGTTTCTGGGTTGATATTTTCAGATATCTAGTGTGAAATTTCAATACATCATTTAAATTTTGTTTTTTGGCTTCAATTTCAGATTTTTTTTATTTTTTGGAATTACGATTTTCAGCATATGTTCAGTTTCTTTGAGTTGTTTTTTTCTTCAGGGAATCCTCCTATTCCTGTGTTCAGTCTCTATTTTTGTCTTCTTTGTCTCTCTTTACATTTTTAACTTTTTCTTAATTCCTTTTAACCTATCTTTAGTTTTAAGATTTAAAACTTTTTCAATTTTTTTTCTGAATGCAATCATCACATTTTTGTTTTGATTCTCACATATTTCTTCTATGATTTTCTCAGTATCTTTGGCTAATTTTGAAATAGTCATTTATAGTTTTGATCTTTTTGTAGGCTCACTTTTTTGGTGTGCCTTTTTCAGAATCTGTAGCCATGTTATTCTTTTCCTTATTCTCATTCTTCTATAACATCTTTTTATAGGATGTAACTGACATTCTGTGCCTAAATTTTACATGGATTTTTTTCCTGAACTTTTACAATGAAACAGAGTTTGGGGAAATGTTATAACTTCTGTCTTCTTTCCTGGATGTTAACAATGAAATAGGGTTTGGGGAAATGTTATAACTTCACAGAGCTACATTTTTTTAAATATGAATTTTTATTTCCTGAGGTTTCTCAGATTTCCCCATTGTCACTTTTGTACTTCAGCCTTTTTTTTTTCTTTTCTCTCTTCTCTTTTTCCATAAGTTTCTCTTTAGTGCATGGCTTTGCCCTAGTAGGGATCTTGGCAAGTCAGTTTTTAAAGTTCACAGGTGGTAGACTCTTCTTGCCCCATTTCAGGTTCTTTCTGCAGTGTGTTGGCTCTTTCTTGTCACTTTTCCCTTGCCAGTTCTTTTTTTCTCCTTTGAAACCAGATATCATACTGGTCTTATGCCTCTTACTGGTTTTTTCTTATTTCAATTTTAGTTGGCAATTCTTTGTCACTTAATATTCTTATAAATGTTCTTCATTAATTTTTGGTTTGATCCCTAGTTGTCTCATCTGTTTTTATGTAGTATTCGGAGAATTTGAAAACTTTAGGGATTTTTTTTCTACCCCATGATTACCATAGTGTCATTAAGTGGAAAGGACCTTCTTTTATTTATTTATTTTTTAAATCTCTAGTCAATAACATTTATTTTCCCTCCTACCCCATTACTTGAGTTCTTTTGAAACACAGAAGGTTAGATCATTCTATTCTCACCACTTTCATTAGCTTTCTGGTCGCTTCTCTTCGCTCATTAAAGATCTTTAACAACAGATCTCTGTGTACTACTTACCTTGTTTACTTTGTGTTTTTGTAATCATCCTTAATACATTTAGAGGACAATGCCCATCAATAGTTTTCTTCAACTATACCATCTGTTTCTCTTGTCTATTCCTTTTACTTTAATCATGAAACTAAAACCTAAGCGTGGTTAAATTATGATCTCCACATACTCTGACAAATAGAAACCACTGGATATAATTGGGTAACAGAAAAACAGCCTTGTGCTCACTGGATCAACTTGAGGTCTACAAGAATCATTTATGACTCTCAGATACATGTATCTCTATTTACTCCCTGTTGGGGGTGCCAAACTTCCAAAACTCCCTTTCCCTTCTCCTTCTTATAGGATGAAATCAATTTACTGTGCTAATGAAAAAAAAGAAGAAGAAAAATAAACCCCTATAGTCTGTACATGAAAACAACCTTCTCACTACCAAATTCGGAACATGTTGGCATTGATGGCTATATTCCCTGCATTTCCCCTGTTAACATGTCATCTGGTTTGAATAAGGAATGCCTCCAGAAAAGCTTATGTATTGGCAATACAGCAATGCTCAGAGGTAAAAATAATTGAGTCATGAGGGCTCTAACCTCACCAGTGGGAACAATGCATTGATGGATTAATAATTTGAATGAATTTACTGGGGGGTAGCTGTAGGCAAGTGGGGAAAGGCTGAAGGAAGGAGATTACTGGAGGCTTGGCCTAGTGGACTATATCTCTCCCAAATCCCTTCCTCTGACTCTCTGCTTCCTGGTTGCCAAGAGATAAGTAGTCTTCCTCTGCCACTGCCTACTCTCACAATGTTTTTGGCTTGGAGCCAGCCAACCATGGACTGAATCTCTGATACCATGAGCTAAATAAAATTCTCCTTCTCTCAGTTGTTCTTCTTGTATTTTGGTCGCAGTGACAAAAAAGCTGACTGATACATCACTAATGTTCTTTTGTTGCCTCTATCCAATCTTAACTCCAAATTTACTCACTGTGTTCCATCCTCTTACAACCAGTCAAGAACTTTGTTCCTGTAGTCACTGTCTCTTTTTCTCTGCATGGCCATATCTTTCTTCCCTACTCTTTTTAGACTGTAAACATAATCTAGAATTTGCTTCTAAAAGAAAGAAAGAACAACAGTCTTCTCATTCTCTTAATTCCTTGAGTACCTTATTCTTTCCTCTATTTTTTAGTAGGAAATTTCAAAAAGCAAAAATGAACTTCTTTCTTGATGGGGATACACCCAAATCCCCAGTGATTGTGGCTGAGGCAGGAGGATTGCAATTTTGAGGCCAGCTTGGGGAACTTAATGAGACCCTGTCTCAAATTAAAAAAAAATTTAAAAAAAGGACTAGGGATGTAGCTCAATAGTAAAAATCTGCAAGGGTTCAGTATAAATTCAGTATAAATAAATAAAGAAAGAAAATGAACATCTTCAGTAATTACCTCCCTTTTTCTCACCTCAGTAACTCTTATCTGTTGTAAGAAGGCTTGGGACATGCTGCCTCCTCAGAATAGCCCTTTCTATCATCAACATCGATCTCCATCTTGTAAAAACAAATGGCCTATTATTAATCCCCATATTTCTTGGCCTTGTTCCTGCATTGGGCAGAGCCAATTTCTTCCTTCTGTCTGAGGCACTATTTTGGGTGAGAGTTGTAGAAAAGTCCATTTTTTCCTGTTTATTTCTTTTTTTTATTTTTTTATGTTTTTATTGGTGCATTGTAGTCTCACATCACAATGAGTATCAGTTTGGTGTTAACATACATGCACGCAGCTCTTTGTGTCCCTCCCCCTCGCCTCTCCCCCACACATGTAGCACTGAGAATGATGTTGGTATAATCTCATATATACACATTGTTTATGACAGTAATTCCATAGATTCACTTCTTTCCCCTTCCCCTTCCCTTGTACCCCTTCCCTTGCAC